>CAUYLG010066455.1:0-17127 GCA_963573385.1 Cacajao melanocephalus
AGGTTACAAAATCAATGTGAAAAATCACAAGCATTCCTATACACCAATAACAGACCTATAGAGAGCCAAATCATGATCGAACTCCCATTCACAATTGCTGCAAAGAGAATAAAATACCTAGGAATACAACTAACAAGGGACGTAAGGGACCCCTTCGAGGAGAACTACAAACCACTGCTCAACGAAATAAGAGAGGACTTTATTTAGCATGTATCTTTTTATACCCATGGAGACTTGATTTGTGGCCTAACGTATAGTCTATTCTGAAAAACATCTCATGTACACTTGAAAAAAATATGTGTTCTGTTGTTGTTGAGTACAGTATCTGTATACATCTGTCACACAAAGTTAATTTTATTGTGCTATTCAAGCCTCTCCCCACCTTTTTTTTTTTTTTACTTACCTTCTGTATGGTTGTCCTATACATTAATGAGAATAAGACAATGAATTCTAATACTATTATGGTAGAACTGCCTATCTGTCCCTTCAATTATGTCATTTTTTGCTTCAGAAAATTTTAGACTAGTCAATGCTTCAAATATTTTGATGATCTATTATTATGTGAACACATTTTTATAATTTTGATATTATAAACATTTCCAGCTGCCTTTTATTAAAATGTAATGCCCATTTTTTCTTGCAAACATTTTTTATTTAAAATCTATTTTGTCTGATATTAACACTGTCATACCAGCTTTCTTTTGGTTACTATTTGCATGGAATGTCTTTTTATATCTTTTATTTTCAACCCATTTGTGTCTTTGGATCTAAAATGAGTAGAGAGAATATAATTGAAGCATTTTTTAAGAAATGTATCCTTACAATATCTCTTGATTGGATAATTGAATCCACTTACATGTAAAATAATTACTAACAAGGAGGGCCTTATTCTATCATTTTGTTATTTGTTTTCTATATGTCCTATTGGGATTCCCCTATCCCACTTTTTTTCTGGATACCTTTTCTTTGCTTTTAGCTGACTTTTTTTTACTGAAAGTTTCAAATTCCCTTCTCATTTCCTTTATATATATTCTATAGCTACTTTCTTTGTAGTTACCATGGGGATATTTAAGTTATAACAATTTAATTTGAACTCATACCAGATTAATCTCAATAAAATACCAAATTTTGCGCTTTAATATAGCTTCTTTATAACATTTTTCTGTTATTGGTGTCACAAAATTACTTATAATAGTTCTTATGCATTAGTATCTTAAATAATATAAAAAAGATGAAATATAAACCTAAGTTGAAGCAAGACTTACATTTCTACTTATTCAGGAATTTATTTTTACCAGAAATCTTATTCTTTCACACAGCTTTGAGTTGCTGTCTCAGTTCTTTTATTTCAACCTGAAAGAATTCCTTATTATTTTTTAAAGGACATGTCTAGTTATAATGAATTCCCTCAGCTTTTATTTGTCTGGACATGTCTTAATTTCTCCCTAACTTTTAAAAGAGCGTCTTTTCAGATACAGAGTTCTCAATTTTTGGATTTTTTTTTTTCTTCAGCACTTTAAATATATCAACCTACTTCATTCTGGCTTTCAGGGTTTCTCATTTAAAATGTGCTAATAATCTTCTTGTGGATCCCTTCTATGTAATGAGTCACTTCTCTCTTGCTGTTTTCAAGGTTCTCTCTTTGTCTTTGGCTATGACCATTTGATTATAATGTGTCTTGGTGTAGAGCTCTTTAAGTTTATCCTACTTGGAGTTTATCGAGCTTATTGGATATTTATATTTTGTCTTTTATTTCATTTGGGAACTTTTCAACCATTATTTCTTTAAATAATCTCTTTGCCCCCTTCTCTTCTAGTATTCTTACAATGTGTATGTTGCTTCTCTTGATGGTGTCCCACAGACCCTTAGACTTTGTTCACTTTTCATTTTGTAAAAACCTTTGTTCCTAAAACTTGGTAATTTTAACTGTCCTATCTTCAACTTCACTGATTCTTCCTCCTTCCTACTGTGTTTTTGAGGCCCTTAAGTTAGTTGTTAGTATCAATTGTCACAATTTTCAGCTGTAGAATTTGGGATGGTACATCCTTTTTATGTTTTCTTTTTATTTATATTTTTATTTTGTGAATCTATTATTTTCTTGACTTTGGTAAAATCTTTTAACTCTTGAGTGTTCTTAAGTCTTTTTCTAGTAAGGCTGCCATCTGGTATTTCTCAGGGATGATTTCTGTTGACTTTTTATTTTTATTTTTATTGCATTTGTTTACTTTAACGTTTCTTTGCAAGACTGGTAATTTTTTGTTGAAAATTAGCTATATTAACCTTTTAATGTAGTAACCTCAGATATGAGAGGATCCCCCTTTCCTAGGGCTTATTGGTAGTTGCCTTTGTTTGATTGTTGTAGGGGTTCTCTGTACCAAGCCTGAGTGTAAACTTATGGTCTTCTCAGTTCTCTGATTATATGCCTCTCCCTAGACATGTGATGCGACTTTCTAAATTATCCTTCATATATGGTTGCTTTTGAATATTCCAGTCCTTAATTGCCTGTCTCCCATAAGGAGAAAAAAAGAAAATGAAGCAAGAAAATATGCTAGACCATTAAATCTCCCAGAAATCACTTCAACCATAAGGAGAGAGAGAAAGAGGCTTGCAACATTGGTAGGGGATGCAAGGATGGGTGCCCACTTTTGTGTCTGCAGTTCCACAATTCAATAAATTATCAGAAAGCAAGTCCATAATATTTAAAGGGTAGGGTCTTTATTGCCCATCCTGACTCCCACAAGCTACTTGTAAGTTCTTCCATAAACACATGCTCAGGCAGCTCCCATAAAGCTGTAAAATAGAGGTTAGGTAGCTGCTACTGCCCTAAGAGTTATTCCTGACTGACATTAAGTGCAATTTAACAACCAAGCCTTCCTCTAGAACTCACAAACTTTTAATATACTACACAGTACCAAAACATTATATTAGAGAGATGCTGCCATTATAATGGCTGACTAGATGGGGAGTTGGATTCCCGGTGCTTCCTACATTGCCATCTTCCCTGAAATTACTCTTCTGAGGATATTTTCTTGACCACTACACCATAATTTCCTATTAATGTATTTTTTCCTCTCCTGAAAAAAATTTACCAATTGGCTTTCTTATAATTTGATATATGAGATACACAGGATAAAACTTCTTGTCTGGACTTTTCAAAATAAATCAAATCAGCAAGGACACTGTGGCCCACACTCAAGTCTCGAGCAGCTCTGTTAGCCTCGGAAGAATTTCAATTTCCCAGTTCTCTGTTCATCTACTCTACTGCCTTACCATGATCATTTTTTTTCTCTTAGAGTTAAAATAGGTCTAACTATGTAAATGATCAATAAAGTTAACTTTGTATTTTCATTTTTCCAGAAATTCTATTAATAATATTCATCTGTCCTGCTCTTTACCACTACAACTACTATCCTAAACCAGCCTTTCCTCATTTCTCTTTTAAATTTTTGTTATTTATCTCCTAATTGCTTTTCTGTCTCCACTTTCTCCCCTCTAATTAGCCTTGTATACTAGCACAATTTAACCTTTCAAAACTGCATATCTGATCACATCACTACTCTGCTCAAAAATTACGTTCTTGGTATATGAGCACAAATGGTCACACAGTGTTGTCGTTGGTCATCATTAGTATAAGGCAGTGTGAGTTTCTATCTCTGGAGCTATGGATAAGTGATATGTGGAAAGCTATAGCCCACTGAAGATTTTTGTCCTATAGTTAGAAACAGGGAAACTAAGGTATTGTCTTGTCATTAGAAAGAGGAAAACTAAGGGGTGTGTGTGTATATATATATATATATATATATATATATATGTGTGTGTGTGTGTGTGTGTGTGTGTGTGTGTGTGTGTATATTATATATGTATGTATATTACATATACAACAATATTATCTGTATCATCTATATAGTATTCTTGGAAAATGTTTAACTTTAATCATGAGGAAACAATTACAAAAATTAAGTATGTTAAGTTTCAAGAGGGCAGCTGTCTCGTGTTCTTCAAAGATTTAATTTTATAAACAACAAAAGTGTGATGATGGTTCTAGATTTTAAGACTAGAATATGAGGATGCAATACCCGAACTTTAAAGGTCCTCTGAATCAGAAAACACACACACACAGCTATACAAGTTATTATGGTAAAACTGGAGAAATTAAAATATGAATAATGGCTACATTCTAGTTAATAATACTACGTTACTATTGATGGCTTTAGATGGGATCATGCTCTGGGAGAAAGTTAGAAGTGCTGCCTGAAGATGAAGGTGAAGAAGAAAAATTAAATAGGCAGCATCTTGATTTGACAAGAATAATTATCTCAACACCCTGTAACTCAAATTCAGCTAGAAAGCATACGAACAGATAGAAACAACTCTTGTTACCACTGAGATAAACTCTAATTCCCTTAGTATTGTCCATAAGTCTACTTGTCTACCACTCCTACCAAACTGCTTCATTCTCTTCCCTCTATCCTACATAGGCACTAGGCAAAAGTACAGTGATTGTTGTAGACGTCTACGCCTTTTCGTATTTCTGCTGTTTTGTTCATGCTGATGTCTCTGCAAAAACAAAAGGTTTTTTCCTTTCTACATCTAGCAAAAACCTACTTACTTTTTCAGATGCGTGAATTCATTAAAAACTTCTTCACTACACGCTTGTAATTTTTTGAATTCTAGCCTCTCTCTCTTGCTCTCTCTTTCTGTTTCTCTCTCTCCGTCTCTCTCTCTCTCCTTCCACTTTTATTTCCTACTATATGCTGAACTCTTCTTAAGGTGGAATTCATATTTTATTTGCGCTTGCTTCTCTAAAACCGAGCACAATTATTCATCTGTGGATTGTCTTTATCTGTTTTGTGTTGCTATAACAGAATGTCACAAATTGAGTAACTTATAAAGAGAAAACATTTATCACAGTTCTAGAGGTGGGAAGCCTAGTATCAAGGTACTGACTCCTAGCGAAGGCCTTCTTGCTACATCATCCCATATCAAGAGCTTCTGCCTCTGATCCAACTCAGAGACTGAAGCATTTTATTACTGACATTAATTCATTCATGAATGTAAAGCCCTCATGGCCCAATCATCTGTCAAAAGTCCTACCTCTTAACATTGTCACACTAGAAATCAAGTTTCCAACACATGTTTTTGGGGCACACATTGAAATCAAAGCATGGAAGTTCAACAGATATCTGGTATATCAATTCAGGAAATTACACCATGGTCTTTGATGTAGCTTGGCTGTATTCCCCCTGCCCTACCCCGTCTCAACTTGAATTACATCTCCCAGAATTCCCACATGTTGTGGGAGGGACCCAGCAGGAGCTAATTAAATCATGGGGGTCTGTCTTTCCCATGCTATTCTTGTGATAGTGAATAAGTCTTATGAGATCTGATGGGTTTATCAGGGGTTTCTGCTTTTGCTTCTTCCTTATTTTTCTCTTGCTGTCACCATGTCAGAAGTGCTTTTCACCTCCCACCATGATTCTGAGGCCTCCCCAGCCATGTGGAACTGTAAGTCCAATTAAACCTCTTTTTGTCCCAGTTTCGGGTATGTCTTTATCAGCAGTGTTAAAATCAGTCTAATACAATCTGCTTACATTCTCAGGCTGCTAACCAGAAGGCGAATTGTTTGGCAAGGTCAACAAGTGAACAAATGAATCAACAATAGCTAAATCTTAGAACAGAGCTCCCTTATACAGTACATTATGCAATCATGCTGTCTTCAATCATTTACAAACATTTATTGACTACTCATGATCTTGAAATTATTTATATATGTAGAGAAATAGATGAGTAAAAGATATTATTTTTCTGCTCAAATATCTTATAAACTTGTGGAAACAACAAAATATATCACATATTTGTAATATTGTAAATAATATCTTAAAATAAAATGTTTGAGAGGTTTACAGGAGAGATTAGTCCAAATTTAGTGTAGAAAATGAAAAATTTTGAGAAAAAACTGTTGCACTGATCTTAAAAGATACATAAAATTCAGACAGGTGGGGGAAAGTAGACAGAAAATAGGAACAGTAAAGGAGATACCAC
This sequence comes from Cacajao melanocephalus, assembly GCA_963573385.1. Taxonomy (NCBI): domain Eukaryota; kingdom Metazoa; phylum Chordata; class Mammalia; order Primates; family Pitheciidae; genus Cacajao; species Cacajao melanocephalus. Next base: position 6,043 of record CAUYLG010066455.1, read on the forward strand.
AGAGGTCGGATAAACTGTAGTATGAGATAGGAGTGAAATAAGAGGGAGTGAATACCTCAGTCCTTTCTGTCCTACTAACGAAACTTATATTCTATAAAACACCTTGAATTATCTTTGCTATAAAAACAGATATGGTAAGTCACTGACTCAATATCTATTCCTCTGCTTCACCTCACTAACAGAAATCTGTTCTGACTGAGGCAATTTACTCACCTAAAAACCACTTTTCCACTTCTCTTGAAGATTTGGATGACCAATGTTAGGTAAAGATGTTGAGAGAAGTGTCCAAGAAAGCTCTTTAAAGGGACTTTGTTAACCCATATTGCCGTTTATCTTCCTCTATTTCCCCTTCTTTCTTTTTGAAAATCAAATATAATGACTGGAGCTATAGCCACTATCTTGCTGCCAGGATGATAAAAATCATGCTCTAAGGTTAGTAGCGCAGGAAGAGCCAAGGAGATTGAATCATTGACAATATCATGGAACCACTGCTCTCCCTGTAAATTGCCTGCCTCCAGACTTAAGAGACAAATACCTTTTAATCTTGTTTAAGACATTGTTCTTCAGGTCGTAGCAGCTAAATTTAATTACTAACAAAAATAGTAGAAAATAGGGAGCTATGAAAATATCTGAGAAGCAATGACAGAGGATCAGATGAGAGACTAGGATGATACTTTGAATAAAACATAACTTGATTTTGTTAGGGTGGTGTGATAGAAGGTAGAGAATAAAGTGTGTAGAAACTACATTCCATATTTTATCTGAGGAAGAGGCCAAGGAATAAATCAAAGGGAAAATCAAGTATGGAGTTAAAGAGGTTAAAAGGAAGTTGAAAAAAATTATCATACATGGGAAAGTTGAGGTCAATTTAACAAGGTCCAGCAGAGAAAAAGTCACTTTATATAAACTAGTGGTGGGAAGCCAATGAGATTTCTGTGTGGCGATGTCCACGAGGCTCTCAGACATTTACTAATGAGTTCACAGACAGGTCTGGATTTGAGCTTAACATTTACCACTCATACACACAGACTTATCATAGGAACACTCAAACATTACCAAGGGAGGGTGAAAGACAGGAAAAAGATAGACTACTGGTCTTTCAGAAGCAACACAATGAAGAGGCAGCAGTGATGTCCTTTTTCATAGTAAAACTAGAAGAGGTCAGTGTCATGTAACTAAATAAAAAAAGAAAAACAAGTGGTGTTATGTGTGTCAGCGTACACTTCAGTAAATTTTGATCATATTTATGTAGGCTCTTTGAAAGTAAAGCCTATAGCTTAAAGAATATTTTTAATTACCAAATTTCTTACCAAAATCTAGTATATAGTTGGCTCTGAAAAAATGTTTGCAATTGTGATTTTTCTTGATCCATTTAGGTCAGGGGAAGGCTCCACGCTGTGCAGACAATGAGGCGCTTCTGGGTATTTTCAGACTGCTGATGCTGAACTTTACATGTAACTTGCTCTGTTCTTTGGGATACTTTAGAAGTGAAGTATAAATATTTAAAAAGGAAAGGGTTACCACTGCGTTCACTTTGGTTGATATAAATGAGGAAGGAAACCTGAAAATTTAAAGATATTCTATATGTTCTCTCTTTAAATCAACTGAAATAACATCAACTCTAATCACCTTCAGGTTTCTCTGGTAATGTCTTTCTAAGGTAATACATAACATAACATGGATACTACATTATTATTTTAATATGTGACAAGAATCCAATTAAAAAATAGTTTAATTCTGCATAAATGTAAGAAATCAGGAAATGTCAAAATAAGCAGATTGCTATAAAAATGAACCTGACTTATAGCCATAGCAAGTTGCCTCAATTTGTAAATAGCAGAAATCTTTCTGTTAAATTATACGAATCAAAAGTGAGCATTCTCCAGCCTTTATGAAAACTAACAATTGCAGAACTTAAGTACATATATTTTTATTAGTCGTAGTAAAATTGCACTTAACAGAAGTTTGCATGATTTCTACATAACAATCTATTCTTCTTTACAAAACGAGTCTGTTTTTGCACAAGGCTGCTATGGTGAACCCCTTGGTGCTTCCTGATATTGTTATTAACTACCACATTATTTCTGTCATTTTATATGTCTGTCTTCTCCAGTGTGCCTGACAGTTTGTGTTAGGCCATTGTTGCATTGCTATAAAAAAATACCTAAGGCTGGGTAGATTATAAAGAAAAGATCTTTAATTGGCTCAGGGTTCTGCAGTCTGCATAGGAAGAATGGTGCTGGCATCCGCTTCTGGTGAGGCCTCAGGGAATTTACAATCATGGCAGAGGCGAAGAGGGAGCTGCTGACATCTCACATGGAAAAAGTGGTAGTGAGACAGGGAGGGGAAGTGCCACAATTTTAAACAACCAGATCTCATGAGAATTCATTCACTAACTTGAGAATAGCACCAAGCCATGAGGACTCCACCCCCGTGACCAACCTGGCCCCACCTCCAACACTGGGGATGGCCCTTCAACATTAGATTTAGGAGGGGACAAATATCCAAACTATATCAGCATCATTTCTACTATAATTTCTAGTATAGACAATTGATATGGTTTGTCTGTGTCCTCACTCAAATATCACCTTGAAATGTGGTTCCCATAATCCTCATGTGTTGTGGGAGGGACTAGGTAGAGATAATTGAATCACATGGCAGTTCCCCCATCCTGTTCGTGTGTGAAACTCTTTATTAAGGGTTGCTGCCTTTGTTTGGCACTCATTCTTCTCTCTTCCGCTGCCTTGTGAAGAAGGACATCTTTGCTTACCCACCTGCCATGATTATAAGTTTCCTGAGGGCTCCCCAGCCATGCTGAAATGTGAGTCAATTAAACATCTTTCCTTTATGAATTACCCAGTGTCAGGTATGTCCTTTACAGCATCATGAGAATGGACTAATACAGTAAATTGGTACCACACAGAGTGGGGTGCTGTTGTAAAGATATCCAGAAATGTGGATGCAGCTTTGGAACTGGGTAACAGGCAGAGGTTGGAACAGTTTGGGGGGCTAAGAAGAAGACAGAAAAATGTGGAAAAGTTTGAAACTTCCTAGAGACTTGAAGGGCTCAGAAGACAGAAGATGTGGAAAAGTTTGGAACTTCTTAGAAACTTTTTCAATGGTTTTGACCAAAATGCTGATAGTGATATGAACAATAAAGTCCAGGCTAAGTGGTCTCAGATGGAGATGAGGAACTTATTGAGAACAGAAGTAAAGGTCACCCTTGCTATGCAAAACACTGGTAGAATTTTGCCCCTGCCCTAGAGACGTGGTAAACTTTGAACTTGAGGGATATTATTTCTAGTATGTGACACAAGAAACTTCTAAGCAAGAAACTGTTCAAGAGGAAGCAGAGCATAAAAGTTTGGTAAATTTGCAGCGTGACAATGCAATAGAAAAGAAAACCCCGTTTTCTGGGGAGAAATTCAAATCAACTGCAGAAATTTGCAGAAGTAACAAGAAGCCAAATGCTAATCACCAAGAAAATGGAGAAAATGTCTCCAGAGCATGTAAGAGAATTTCACAGCAGCCCTTCTCATTACAAGCCTGGAGGCCTAGGAAGGACAAATGGTTTCCTGGGCTGGGTCCAGGGACCCCTGCTCTGTGCAGACTCAGGACATGGTGTCGTGCATTCCAGGTGTTTCAGCTCCAGCCGTGGCTAAAAAGGGCCAATGTACAGCTCAGGCCATTGCTTCAGAGGGTGAAAGCCCCAAGTCTTGGTGGCTTACACTTGGTGTTGGACCTACAGGTACACAGAAGTCAAACACTGAAGTTTGGAACCTCCACCTAGATTTCTGAGGATGTATGGAAATGCCTTTATGTCCAGGCAGAAATTTGCTGCAGGGGTAGACCCTTCATGGAGAAACTCCGCTAGGCCAGTACAGAAGAAAAATATGGGATTGGAGCTCCCACACAGCATCACCACTGGGGCAATACCTGGTGAAGTCCTGAGAAAAGGTCTATTGTCCTTCTGACCCTAGAATGGTAAATTCACTGACAGCTTGCATGGTGTGCCTGGAAAAGCCACAGACACTCAATGCCAGCCCATGTAAGCAGCCGGATGGAGGGCTATGCCCCAGAAAGCCACAGGGGTGCAGCTTCCCAAAGCTGTGGGGGCCTACCCCTTGCCTCAGCATGACCTGGTTGTGAGACATGGAGTCAAAGCAGATAATTTTGGAATGTTAAGGTTTAACAACTGCTCTATTGGATTTTAGACTTGCATGGGGCCTATAGCTCTGTTTTCATCAATTTCTCCTATTTGGAATGCTTGTATTTATCCAATGCCTGTGTTACCATTGTATTGGGAAGTAACTAAACTTGCTTTTAATTTTACAGGCTCATAGGAGGAAGGAACTTGCCTTGTCTCAGATGAGACTTTGGACTTGGTCTTTTGAGTTAATGCTAGAATAAGTTAAGACATTTGGGGGACTGTTGGGAGGGCATGATTATGTTTTGAATTTTGAGGACATGAGATTTGGCAAGGGACAGGGGAGAAATTATATAGTTAGGCTTAGTATCCCCACTCAAATCTCATCTTGAATTGTAGTTTCCACAATCCCCATGTGTCACCAGAGGGAAAGGGTAAAGATAATTGAATTATGGTGGTGGTTCTCCCATTTTCTTCTTGTGATACTGAGTTGGCTCTCATGAGGTCTGATGGTTTTATTAGGGGCTTTCCCCATCACTGGGCACTCATTCTTCTCTGTCCTACTGCCTTGTGAAAAAGAATCTGTCTGCTTCCCCCTCCACTATGATTGTAAGTTTCCTGAGGCCTGTCCATCTCTGCAGAACTGTAAGTCAATTAAACCTCTTTTTACTTTATAAATTATCCAGTCTCAGATATGTTCTTTATAGAAGCATGAGAACAAATTAATACGACAATACATAAAAATATAATGATTTTATCTATACCATGAGAAAAACTGTTAATATATATATATATACATTGCTTTGCTTAACCTCAGAGAAATCTTTTGATCTTAAAATTTTCTGGAAGTGTTTAGTAGTTATGTGGGGTTCCCTCATTCCTGCAGAATAAAAGTTAAGAACCCAGAGCTACATTCAAATTTCTGTTATGATTACTGACTGTATGACCTTAGGCAAGATGCTTTATCATCTTGCAGCTCAGTTTTCTTATTCACACAATATAAACAAAGGAATACTTATACTAGGATTTTTACAAGAATAATTATATGGAAAGTCCTTTGCAAAGACAGTTCCTGAATCACAGTAAGCCATCACAAAACATTAGCAATTGCTCTTTAAAAATATCTTAAGAAATTTCTACTCATGAAAGTGTATGTATATTTTGCTGTGGGAAGTGGAAAGAAAAGATCAAACTTTCTGTTGGTCAGTCCCCATGCCTCCTTCGAACTACTTCATTTCCAAAATTCCTAGGTATATTCTACCAATTATTTCCAATGCAAAACAAATGCTGATGCAGAGAACAAATGCTGAAACTATGATGTTAATCTTCAAGTAGAAGAAATCTCAAGCCTCAATATATATTTCCCCTGCATTTTTATTAAAAGTGTTTTTATTTCTTTTGCCTTGCTTTTGATAGTTCCATAAGAAGATATTTCCGGTAAATGAGAACACACATTGATAGTATGCAGAATGTCTTTTTGTCAGCAGTTAAGAGCGGAAATACTTTATATGTTTTTATACAATTATTGAAGTGTGAATCGCCAGTCCTTTCTCAGTCTATTCAGTGCTGTGTTCTTTCTGGAGGGATTCTAGCAGATCTCTTGATGGTTCCAATGTACTCTTCTGAAGAAAAAATGGTTTCCACTGGAATTTTATTAAGTCAAACTGGGACAAGCTGAATATAAGTAGAAAATGCTAGAAAATGGGACAAGCTGAATAAAAGTAGAAAATGCTAAAATAAAAATGGCATGGAGAATAAAGTCTCAACATGCTCAGTCAGTATTTTTTTTAATTATATCTACTTTAAGTACACAATTTCCTGTACTCTTTAGGAAGATTTCAAAGAGGATATATAAATGCATGATCTTTTTGAACTGAAAATTAGCCTGCCATGAAGTAGGCAAAAAATCATTTTCTTTCTTCACATATAGCATATTCATACTGCTTTTGTTTGCAATAGAAATTAGGATTAATATTTACCTTTCCATATTTTAACAAAAATAATTTTCAATCTATGATAATAAGTTCCATATCCATGGGCTGTGCCCACCAGATAACAGGGAATAGATTTGCCTTTGTATATCAAATATATAGACATAATGTTTCAAAGTCACAAAACCCTTGAAATTTAATAATTTTTGTCCATAGTGGTTAGATATCTCTTTAGGAAATAAGTCTATTAATAAATATCAGGACTTCAGAACTAAAAATAACTGGCCCTTTGTACTATTTGTAATACATAAACTTGTAAACCCACCAAACAAATAAAATATGCAAAAAGTGATGAAAAGCATAAATGAAAAAGATACAGTTATTCATTTTTATAATAAGGCTTACAATATGCCAGGAGGTTTTAGTTGTTGAAGATAAAGTGTTAAATACGGAAAGAACTTTTCCTCCTAGAAATTAGCATTGTAATAACAGTGATGCCTAAAAATGTATATGAACACAGACTTACATCAGTCAAGATGCCTAAGTGTATCTTCATGCTCAAAGAAATAATTACTTTGGGATCCTTTATGTTTTACTATTTTGGCACTTTGAAAAAGCTGTGGGTGTATCTATGTAAAAATAAAAATCAACTAATAACACTATCTTTTCTGTCTTTAGAATTATGACGTCTAGCATTTAGAAAGTATACACAACAAAATGTTACAGAATTGTCAGACATTTTTATGCCTGTTTATGTAGAACTGGTTTTAATTTGATAAGAAGGGTAAGGTCTGGCATAATGACATGAAATAAATGGCTGTTTGGAACTAAAAATAAAGAAATGAGGTGAGTTCTACAAAGACAGAGGGTAATTATACAAGGGCTAGTGATGAAAATGTAGATGTGATATCCAAAACTGTAGCAGCCATTTGGGACTACGAAGCAACAATCTTGTGAAAGAAGAGCATGCATGGTGAAAACAGTGGAAATCAACACACTCATTATTTGTTTAAGCTATTTTTATGGGTGTTTTCCTATTTGCAGCTGAAGGCATTTTTCATATGACAGCTAGCATGAGTGAAAAGCAGAGTTTGGATCAAGAATTTTTCATACCATGACATGAAGGCTGTTTAACATGATGGTAAAAAGCCTACACTGGCATCATGATTTGACAGAAAGAGTAACCTAGCTACTAATCCTGTGGAACGGAACAAGAACAGAACGCAAAGATGTGCAGAAGAAACAGAAAATAATAAGCAAACTTTTCCTATATAAGTGAAAGTAGCAATTTGCTAAGGTAAAATAATTTAATAAAAGACTTTGTGCTAACGTTGTAAGGATAAGGGAAAAAGGCAACTCTTACTGCAGTGGTAACTCCTAAACCCTTACTTCATCTCTGTGCTCCACATATCCATCTGCGTAGTTAATTAAGCTTTTCTTTCCTTATGTGTATTCATTTTTCCTGGTATTAATTCCTATGCAGTATTGATTTATATCAAACAATGAACCTTCAAGCGGTAAGCATTATTTTCTATCTTGGAAAGAGTAAAATTAATTAACACCTTTGACATTTGAAAAGTATAAAACTTTCCTATGGTCATCAAAGTAAACACTATTGGGTCTTTATTAGCAACATTTTGCTTAGTCCATTGGGTACCTGTAGGTATATTTTTGTCAGAATTTTTAAATAAATAAATAATTTATATCCTAATTATGAAGAGGTATTATTTCAATAGGTTATTAAAAATGGCCAGAGGAACTATATCCACCTGTGAAGTAAAATCATATTCACTGACTATAGAAAGATAAAAAGCAATTTTTGAAGGGAATAAAAGGGAATGGTACACTTTAGCAAAGTAACACACAGATACAGATAAAAGACACAATTAAAACTAAAACAGAAACACTAAGAAAAATCCTTTAAAACAGTATGCTGTGTTCTAGAGAGAATTTTAGAAAAATATAGCTGCATAAGAAGGAAACCATAGCAAATATCTCTTCAGTTCATCCTCACAAAGCAAACATTGAATAATTTTAGATTTTGTAAATTGCTTCAAGCCTGTACATTGAATTATTTTATAAGAATTAGGAATATTACAAATATTATATAATTTAAATAGGAAACATATTGTAATGTAAACTGTCTATGCTATAGTTTAGTTTGCTTGACTACTCCAAATCTCATGTTGTAATTGGATGCTTAGTGATGGAGGTGGGGCCAGTGGGAGGTGCTTCAGTCATGGGGGTAGTTCCCTTATGAATGGCTTGGTGCCATCCTAATGGTAATGAATGAGTTCTCTCAGTTCCTGCGAGAGCTAGTTCTTAAAAAGAGTGGCACCTCCCTTCTCTCTTTCTTGGCTTTCTTTCTTTCTATGTGATTTCTGCATGCACTGGCTCCCCTTCATGAGTGGAAGCAGCCTACACCCTCACCAGAAACAGATGATGGCAACATGCTTCTTGCACAGCCTTCAGAATCATGAGTCAAATAAACCACTTATTCTTATAAATTACCTAGCCTCAGGTATTCCTTTGCAGCAACAAAAAAGAGCTAATACACCCTTGTCCAGGACTATTTCCAATGATACTGCTTTTTCCTAGAAATGTAGCAAAGGAAAATCAACTCCAAGTTCCCAGCTTATTGATTTTTCCTTGTTCTACGTATATACTGTCCTGTTACACACCCTTCAAATTGGCCAGGATTTAGTGAAGAGGACAGAAATGTAATACATCTGTTCGAAAAACCTTTCCATTTTAGATTCAATGCCATTTGAGAATACTACTAAATTCCTAGGCACTACATCTTCTTCTCTTTTCAGTATATTTAGCTAAAAGGGGTAGAGGTAGTATTAAATGCAAGTAAAGATGGGGTTCTAAAAAATATGTAACTCATAGGCAATTAATTAGAAGGTAAAGAAAATAGTCTTTCATTTTATAGCATCTACCAACCCCAAATTAGCTGGTGGTATTTGCCTGCATGTGTGTCCTTTAGTCATTAAAAAAAGAAGAAGAATTTCATTTTACTCAATAAGTACCAAATTATGAAATTATATTTTATGATTTGGGGAAAACAAATTAAACCACTTACATCTTACCAAAAATGTGCATGATTATTTTCTTTTAAAAAATGTTGATCCTATCATTATTTTTAAACTGCAGGAAAATGCAGATAGAAAACAAAGTTTAAAAACAGCAAGTAAATAAAGTTTATTTCACCACACAAAATACTATGCATTATTTGAATTATTTGATGTGGAGATCATTTGTTGATCAAGTCAGATGTACATTATATTTTAAGTAAAAAATTAAGTTTTATGTCAGAAAAAAAAAGTTTAATTGAAAAGAATTTTTGTATGTGGAGTTTCTACATCTGTGGAATACACAGGGGAAAAAGTGTAGAATGATACGCAGCAATTGCAATAATACTGTTTTTGAGGGGTGTGATTTTTGAGCATATTTTAATTTTCTTCTTTATCTTTTGTTTTTGACTTTCATAGAGACAAAAATCTTATTTTTTAAAAAACGATACAGAATTCTAAATTCAGAAGTTTATTAATCTCATCTTCTACCTAATAAATTAGAAGTGTATCCAGTCCTGTCTTCTACCTAGGATTAGAATGCCTTCTGCTGCGTTCCTATCATATGATAACTCAGATCCTAGTTCAATGCCACTAGGCAAGTGTGGTTTACTTAATTTCTAGGCAGGCTAAATAGAAAGCTTCTATCATGGGAAATGTCTTATTTTTTATTTTTAAATTCAGGTCTCCCTATTTATAACTCCTCTTTGTCTCTCCTTGTCTTCTATAAATGGGTCTAACAGGCGTATTCCTTCTTTTAGAAAGCAGGCTCCCCAATACTTAAAGGACAACTTTGCACTCCAACTCCTTCTTTTTTCATTACTCTGATCTCTTGGCAGAGGCAGATGGTGTAAGCATGTAATGAGCAAGGAGATCAATCAAGCCTTTTGCTGCTTGTATAGATCACCTGTTACCCTGATCAAGCTGCCAGTTGGCCCCTCTTCAAGGACTACATTCTCTGCAAGGAGATCTCCCATGGGTTCCTTCAGGAAGCTGGGGATGAGGGCAGGTGGCAAATCACCTTACGCGAGATAAGGTAAAGACATATGCACTTCTTCCTGGTCTATTAACATGAAATTCTGCCTCACCTTCTGCTTATGTGATCTTGTTAATATCTGGAAGTGACCAGATATTTAGTAGAGTCATGGTGAAAGGAGAAGAATGAAAAGATGAACTAAATATAACAAAGTTGAATACATGAAGGAAGTCTTAAAAATAATTTTTAAAAACCCACAACTGATCACATGTATTTTAAATATTTCTATTATTAGATTGTCAGCTACTTGAGCACTTTACAGCTGGGGTGTTTCTTTGAGTCATTGCTAGTACCTGATTTGGGCTTTGTATTTAGTAACACTCAATGAAATTTCTAACGTTTAATTGCATGTTAATCTTCAAACATAAATATCCATAGTCATGCAAACATAAACCCTCATGATCAGAATCACATATGCCCAGGCGCTCTTGAAACAAGCCTATCAGAAATTTGACATATTAAAAAATATCCACATTGAAAAATAAGTCTATAATTGTACCGGTCAGTTGAACCATACATAGAACATGAATGAATAAATTGACAAATTATTCTACCCTCTTAGGATATGGGTTGGCTTTATTATAGCATTGTTAGTAAATTCTCTTAGAAATTAATTGAACAAAATCCCATACTATCTTCAAGGGAGTAAACAGGCATCTGTTGGTTATAGTCAGGTTTCTTTCTTTCTTCTTTTTGTTTTTTTTATTGTACTTTAGGTTCTGGGGTACATGTGCAGATCACGCAGGATTGTTGCATAGGTACATACATGGCAAGGTGGTTTGCTGCCTCCATTCCCCCGTCACCTATATCTGGCATTTCTCCCCGTGTTATCCCTCCCCCACCTCCCCACCCCTCTACTGTCCCTCCCTTAGCCTCCCCACCAACAGTTTCTTAAAT
>CAUYLG010066456.1:0-34400 GCA_963573385.1 Cacajao melanocephalus
GCATTCTAGCCTGGGCAATAGAACAAGAATCTCATTCTCTCTCCCTCTTTCTCTTCCTCTTTCTTTCTCTCTTACATTCTTTTTTTTCTTTCTTTCACTCTCACTTTCTTTCCTCTCTTTTTCTTTCTTTCAAAAATAAAATTAAAAAAAAAATATGATAGAAATGAAATAAGCCATTATGGCTTATTAAATGAAATAATGTCTTCAAGTTTCATCCATGTTGTAGCATGTGTTGAAACTTCCTTCCTTTTTAAGGCTGAATAATATTCCACTATATGTATAGACCACATTTTGTTTGTTTATTTACTCATCTGCCAATGGACACTCAGGTGGCCTCCACCTTTTGGCTACTACGAATAATGCTGCTGTGTGCAAATATCTACTGGTGTCCCTGTTTTCAATTATTTTGGGTCAATACTCAGAAGTGGAATTTCTAGCTCTATCTTTCTGACTCCTCCATTCACCTCTCAAACAGTCTTTATCTCAGGACTGGAGAAGAGTGTTATTCATGACTCTGTGAACCCCCAAGAGATAGAGCTGCCATGTCTAATTCTGCATGTTGGGCCCTACCAGCAGGCTCCCTGTGGCCAGGAGTGGAGAGACTAAAACCACTCATGTTCCTTCTTCCGTGCACCTGGCCCAAAGGTGCCCTGGCTGCAGCCCTGCCCACAGAACTTCTGTCCTCCCATGTTTCTAATGCACATCTCAGACCAATCATCTCTATTCCCAAAGGCCTTTATCCTATACTCCAGGGTTTCTTTGGAAGAATTCTATTTCTTCTGCCTCTCTTGATCCTAGTTTCTTCCAAGGGTTCCTGTGGTCATTTGTGCACAGACAAATGAGATTACACCTTCTCAAACAAGATCTTCCCCTTCCTATGTGAAATTATCCATCTAGCCCAGGCAATTTGTCTTTGAGAAAAATGCTGAACTACTCCAATCATACAAAAACATGGTGCTAAAATCCCACAAGCAAGCAGTACAAGTATTCCACAGTAATTATTATCCCTTAATACTTCTTTAGTATCAAATTTTACCTTCTCAAAATTTGACTATCTCATCCAGCTTGATCTCTCCAATCTAAATAACTAATACACTGAGTCAGTACCACCCAATTCAATCAACTGGGTGTTTTTGACTTTTTTAATGTGTAAAGTGAGCAGCAGTTCTCCCCATCAATATTCCTCTATCAGCTGGGAAATATTCTACTTTTCTTTTAGAGAACAGTTACTGCCCCCAATGCCAACCCCTTGGGTCTGTGGATCATAGAAGTTTGAGCCCCCAGCCACAGAGGTGGTGGATATTATATCCATTCTGAACAAATCTTAGTACTTTAACCTGATTGAGCATAGTGATTGGTCCCAGAACTAGCCACATGACCTATGCCTAGCCAACTAGAATTCTTATCCAGGTTTTCTTGAATTGGAGTTGGGATAAGAGTCCCTTCTTCTCAGGCTACTCTGGGAAGATTTGAGTCTGGAAGCTACTAATCATTGCTCTCTCTCTCTCATCCAGAGAAGGCCAGATGCTGTAGGGACACTGAGGCTGACATTCAGAAAGAAGTCAAGCCCAAGGAAAGCAAGTGCCTGGCTTCAGTTTTCCCAAGTCATACCCTCTCTTCCCACCTCCCCAAGAAAATTAATTTCCCCATGGATCTAAACTAGTTTCAGTAGAATTTCATCAATTGCAAATAACAATCCCAAATAATTCAAAAGGTAAGCCCCTTGGGGACAATTCAATTCACAAATCTGACCAACCTGTCTGAGTACCCACTATGTGCAGTTATAGTTTCCATTATCAATAGCATCATTTTAAACACAGAATAGATGAGAAACAAATGTGATGAATGTGAAATTTCTTCATTTATAAAAAAAAATATTTATCACCTAGGGGACCTTCTAAGATCCTCATATTTCCGTTTGGAAACTAGATCTTGCAACCAAAACCTGCTAGGCAAGAATATAGGACCTAGCTAGATATAGACACATGGCCTGCAGCCTTCCTCAGAATCTGGCCTGCCAGTCTAATGAGCCCCCAACTCCCAATTCCACCTCATATATGCATCCAGCATCCCAAACTGCAGATTAAAACAGCTTTTGCAACAGAATGCTCATCACCTCTTATGTTGACCTTAAGACAGATTTGGGCTCCTAGCAGGCTTGGGGAAAGTAGGATAAACTGGGGGTGATATTCTAAATATTTAACAACCAGAACTGCAGGGACACAGAGCAGTCAAAACAGAGGCTAGCTATTGACAACTCTACATTTGAATATAAGCCTCAAGGTGGAGTGGGTGAAAAGCTAGGACTTCGGATTCCGGAGCAAGCTCAGATTTGGGGATTGAGAGAACCCCAACAGCCTGACACAGAGAGGCTTCCAAAGAGACTTCCAGCACTCATTTATCTGCCAGTTGTGAGAACAGACAGAGGTTATGGGGGTAAATGAGACACGGGTCTCTCTGTCTCTATTTTTATAGTTTTCTGATTACTACCACTTCAAGCTAACACATTGCTTTGTTACATGTGCTAACTCCTTCAGAAGGGTGGTAGCCAAGGCCCCTGTCCAAGGTACCTTCCTATCTCTTTTGGGTCACTACGCAAAAGTATTTCAAGCATAATTAAAGGCTGTGCACATTGTAACTTCTATGTTTCAAAGAATCAGAGTTCAGTAGGCCAAAAAAGTGTTCTAAGCCAACTCAAATCTTTACTCAGATTCTTGAGAAAAACGACAAAGGACATTACATTCCCAATGCACAGTAAAATATTTTAAATATCCTCTGGGGACGGTTTTATTACTGTCATTCCCTCTCCCCATGCCATCCTTCTCCTTCACCCAGCAGTAGACTCCAGAAAAACTTTCTCTCTGATGGTGACTCCAAAAAACTCTCCTCTCCAGCTTTAAATGTTCTCCCACACTCTCCCTATTAATATTATTTGCCCTGAGTTTCCCAATCATCATAGAGGCTCCCAGACCTTTCTTGTCTTTTCCTCCCATCATACCGCCCTTCTGTTTCACCTGCTTCTACCTGCCAGCTTACCAGCAAGCAGAAGCCATTGCTAGAGGGTTGCTTCTTCCAGCCAGGAGAAATGGTGACTCAGCGCTGCCCAACTCACTCTCGCTCCCCTCAGAAGGGAGCTTGTGAAGCCCTTGCTTTTTGCAAAAGAAAATTCTGCTGGAGACTTTCTGGAGAATGGAATGCTTCATCTGCTTGCACGTGTCTCCAGTTCACGTGAGTTTTCATTGTTTTCCTAGCTTTTCCATTCCCACTTCTTGGAGGTGCCCTATTTGTATGTGGAGGAACCCTTAAAACAGCCCCTGGCAGGAGGCTGCCTCCTCACAGCACTGACCAGGGACTGCCATGTGGCCCTTAAATAAATCACACTCCCTGCTCAATTAGGAAGAAATCATCAAGGTACCAGATGAATCTCCTCCTTCTTTTTCCTTGTCTGAGCTCTAGAAGAACAAAAGACCCCAGAACAGCAAGCTATCTCTTGTCTGGATTAAGCAGCCTAGACCAAATAGTTAGAAAGTGAATTCTGGTCCCACACCAACCCTAGCACAAGCTGGGTGACTCTGGATACATCAGTTCATTTCTCTTAGCCTTAGTTTTAGAATGTTGGACTAGATAGAGGGTTTCTTAGCAGAAGGAGGAGAGACATTTAAGTAGATATTTTTTTTAATTTTGATTTACTTATTGTGATTGACTATGATTAATTGTACTTGGATAAAAAAACCTAGTTGCTAAAATAGTCTAAAAAACATGAACCTAGATGATATCGCTAAGGTCCTTCCAGCTCTAATAGTCCAATAGTCAATTATTTTCTCCACTAACCTCCCTTTACAGAAGAAGTCTGCTATGAGCAATGCTTTTTTTTTTCGTTTTTGAAATCAATCAGAGACTAGTGCACAGTCACAATTGAACTTCTTATACAACACTAATTCGGAGACATCTTCAAGAAAAGTCATTGCCCTCCATCATGGGTTATATAATGAATGCCATGTCCTCTCTGGAAATGCTGATCGCCCTGCTTGACAGCTCAAGGACTGGCTACTATCGAGTCGCCTTAGTCCTCTGGGATCCAACAAAACCACTGGCACCACTCAGATGACCAATGGCCTGCACTATGGCATAAAATGCCCATGAGAGAATAAAACTCCATAACCACCAGTAAATCAGGGATGGGCAGGAACAAAAGGAGAAAGCTGAGGGATAGGAAGGGACATGGCTCTCACCAAATGATATCAAAGAGACTTAGAGACACGTAGCCAACCCATAACACCTTCCACCTCCAGCCCTCTCCTCACCATCAGACCTTCCTGGTCTCAGATCCTCCTGCTTTCCTCACTGAGCCACATTGTCTCCCCAGAAGCGCAGGTATTAGAAAACACCACAATTCAGGCAATCGTGGAGGATTTTTATAATAATATTTTAAAGCCAAAAATAGCTAAGCATCTTGGAGGTCCAAAATTAAACAACTTTAAAGATAACTTTGGCTTCCTCTTTTAAAACTATGAAGTGTTTAAAATAATTTTGAGCTTAAAATAATACAAAAATTAACACAAAATAGATCAAAAACATAAATATAAGAAGTAAAATTATAAAACTCTTAGAAGAAAATGTAGGACAAAACTTCATGACATTGAATTTGGTAATGACTTCTTGAATATGACACCAAGAGCATAGGTGACAAAAGTAAATGTAGATAAACTGGACTTCATCAAAATTAAAAAATTTTATGCATCAGAGAACACTACAACCAGAGTGAACAGACAACCCACAGAATGTGAATAAATATTTGCAAACTATAACTGTCATAAGGGATTAATATACAGAATATGTAAAGAACTCCCACAACACAATAACCAAAAAAAGCCTGATTTTTTAAAATGATCAAAACTTGCATTGACATTTTTGCACGGAAGATATACAAATAGCCAGTAAGCACAGGAAAATTTGCTTGACATCACTAATCATTTGGGAAATGCAAATAAAAACAAACAAGAAATACCACTTTACCACTATTAGGATAGCTATTACCAAAATAAATAAATAATGAGTGTTCACAATGATGAGGAACAAATGGAACCCTTGTGTATAAATGGTGGGAGTTTAGACTGATACATACACTATGGAAAGTAGCAATGCAATTTCTCAAAATATTAAAAATAGAATTATCATATGATCTAGCAAGTCCCCTTCTAGGTATAAACCAATACACTTGAAAAGTAGAGACTCAGATATTTGTATGCCAATATCCATGCAGCATTACTCATAATAGGCAAAAGGTAAAGCAACCAAAACATAAACAAAATGTGGTACACACAATCAATGAAATATTAATATTATTTAGCTTTAAAAAAGAATAAATTTCTGGTACATGCTACAACATGAATAAACCTTAAAAACACTATGCTTAATAAAATAGACATAAAAGGACAAATATTGCATACTTCTACTTATATGAGGTAACTAGAGTAACCAAATTCATAAAGGGAGAAAGTAAAATGGTAAAACCAGGAGTTGTGGGGATGAAGGAATGTAGAGTTATCGTTTAATGGGTACAGAGTTTCAGTTTGTGATGATTAAAAGTTCTGGAGATGGATGGTGGTGATGGTTGCATAACAATGTGAATGTACTGAAGGTCACTGAATTATACACTTAAAATGGTTAAAATGGTAAATTTTACCTTATGTATATTTACTACAATTAAAAAGTTATAAAAATTTTAAAAAAAACAATAATTAGACAACAGAGTGTCCATAGGTGAGGTCAGCAGTCAGCACAGGTGGTGCCATAGGTGGGTGTCTGAGACCAGGATGAGTGAGGAAGGCTTCTATGCAGGGTGGGAACAGAAGCAGCAGCAGCCTGATGCAAGGGTCTGGGTTCCTACGGAGCAAAGAAAGCACCTGAACAGCAGAAGGATCAGCTACAGCAGCAGAGGTTGGTTACATGCTGGGTGATTAATCCCATCGGTAAACATACTAAAGATAATGAGCAGCAGGTTTCTCACTGCCACAGAAGAAACATATAAATATTAGAAAAAAAGAAAACAAGAATGAACTCTGTGTTGTTAGATTGTAACTGGAGGCATCAGTGTGAACTGATGGCTTGATATAGGTAAGTAAGTAGACAACAGATGAAGAAAGGAAACAGAGAGGAGAGGGAAGGAAGGAAAGGAAGGAAGGAAGGAAGGAAGGAAGGAAGGAAGGAAGGAAGGAAGGAAGGAAGGAAGGAAGGAAGGAAGGAAGGAGAAGGAGAGGGAAGGGAAGGAAAATGGGAGGAGAGGGGAGGGGAGGGAAGGGAAATAGATGTGAAATGGGAGGAGTTTTCCCTTATCCCTCCCGCAACCCCGCAGGGCATGCAATGGGGTATGGCTTGCTTCTTTGGTGCCCCACAGCTCAAACCCCTAGCAGGAGCATGCAGATAGGCAGATCCTGGGGAGTGTGGGCTCCAACCCATGGCAGCGTCTAGGGTTGAGTGTTTACAGCTCCTGGAGCCCCAGTGGGCAGGTGTCACAGTGTGCTCTTTCACCTTAGCCATCTGTAGGCAGCTTGTGTTAATCAGCTCAATTCGACCCTCTGCCTTATTGTAAGAATAGAGGGCTTCTGTATCCTGGGGTTCTTGCCCTAGTGTACCAGAAAAATCAGATCACATGTGGGCTTGGAGAATGAGTGCAAGGTTTTATTGAGTGGTGAAGTCGCTCTCAGCAGGTGGATGGGGAGCCAGGAGGAGGACGAGTAGTTGGCCGCTCAGCAGACAGGCTCTCCCCCAACCATCTTGGCTAAATTGCCTTTGGTGTCCACGTTGTTACATCATCAATGGACTGCCAGTGTCTGCTGGTGTGTTCCTCTCGATGTCCAGCTGCTTGTGTATGCGCCTGCTAGGGTCTCAGGACTTTTATATGCACAGGATGGGGGACATGGCAAAACCAGGGTGGTCTTGGAAAATGCAATATGGGAGGGCAAAAACAGGAGTGCCTGTCCTCACTTAGGTCCATGGGCACAGGCCTGAGGGTTGAGCCCTCACCAGAGACCCCACCCGAGACCCCACCCGAGACCCCACCCTTCTCCACTCTGCACTTCCCTGACTCCCTCCCATATCTGATGGATGACATACATACATACCTACATACATACATGCATAGAATGTGAATGTGACTGAGAGAGAGTGTGTGTGTACATATTTCACCTTGCTCTCTCCACTGAGAGTACCTCAGAACAGCAATATCCCAAAAGCAATGAGAACACCTACCAGCCAGATCTAGTTTCTAAATGTCATTTTCCAGTCAAAGGAATCAGCATTCCTTGAAGAATTGTCTGATTCCAGGACTGAAACAAGAAAAGTACAAGATGAGCTGGGAATATTTTGCTCCAAAAAGTAAGAAAATGCTCAAACAATGATGGGGACATGTCAAAGGATACAGGGGCCAGCTTTAATGGGTGTCACCTGGGGAAATTTGAGCATCAAAAACATAATGATAGTAACACATTATAGCCATTAAATAAAGAGGAAAACATGAGTCCATCTGATAAAAATAGATATGAAACTGGCCAAATAGTCCCATAGACAGTTGTTTTTGGATAAACATAGAATAGAAATTGACCCTTCTGCTGTTAAAGCTTGAAACTTGTATTTGTTTTATCCTAGTTCCTACCTCAGGAAAGGACTTTCAGGCCTCTCATGAAAAAATACTGAAGAACTGAAACTCACCAGATTACAGCACTTGATGCCTCCTCACCCTGCCCCTAGTTCTTGTTTTCTTACACATTGCTATATTTCTTCCTGGCTATCTAAACCCCTAGTTTTAGTCAACAGGGAGATGGACTTGAGACAGAGCTCCCATCTTCTCAGCTGCAGCACCCAATTAAAGTCTTCTTCTTTGGCAATACCTGTCATCTCAGTGATTGGCTTTCTGTGCAGTAAGCAGCAGCATCTAGACTGAACCCCTGGTGTTTTGGTAACAAAGCTCTAGAGAGTTTTGCGATGAATGAGATACTTATACAGATTCAAAGTACCTCTCTATCAAATGCTTATTAAGTATAAAGGAAAATGAATAGTGTTACTGTGGAGAAGCCCTGCAGACACCACATTAATCAAGTGGTCAAAGTGAGCAACCTCAGTTATTAAACAGACTGAAATGCTAGAGTGCAATCACAACATCTCATCACTTTTCTGATATTCCTGCCAAAAAATCACAACTTGAGTCTAATGAGGATGAAATATCAGAAAACTCCCACCTGGGAGATATCATGCCTCAAATCTTCCAAAGTGTAAAGGTCATGAAAGTCAAGTAAAGACTGAGGACTGTCACAGACTGGAAGAGACTAAGGAGACATGGCAATAAAATATGATGCATGATTCTGAACTAGATCCATTTGCTATAGAGGACATTATTGGAATAATTGTCAAAACGTGTGGGGTCTGTGGATTAAACATAATACATTAATATTGACTTTCTGCCTTTCATTATTATATTGTGGCTATGCAATAATATACCCTTATTTGTGGGAAATAAACACTGAAGCATTTAGAAGTGATGGAGCATTATTGAAAAGTTTCTGTCAAATATCTCAGCAGGAGTATTCTTTTTACTGTACTTGGCAATATTTCTGTAAGTTTGAAATTTTTTTATATTAAAAATTACTTTGAAAATAATATGGGATAGCCCATTATACATTAAATGTTAAAAGCAGGACATGAAATTGTGCAAACTTGAAGAGCTAAACTTTCTTAAAAAGACAATGCACTCCCAAAAAAGTACACCAAAATAGTCATTGACTATAACTGAATTATGTGCAACAGTTTTCTTTATACTGTTTTATTTTTCAAATTTTATAGAGAGCACACATTATTATTAGTGATTATGTCCTTTTTCTTTTATAGAATTTAATGTTATTCTGCCTCTTTGATGCTCTGCAATTTTTCTGTTATGGCTATAAGTTAATTTGTTTTTATTAACTTTTTTTTAAAACTCTGTGCATTCCTTTAATGAGATCTTGTAGCTTTCTTTAAAAATGAACATTTTTTTCCATTTTAAGAAGTGGTTCCTCTTTTCCATTATATCCAAGCTAATTTTCAGATTATCTTATTAGATATTTTTAATCTTCCTTATCTTTCTTTTTTCTTTTATATTCATGCTTAATTTAATTAGCTTTGTTTCCACATTATTCTCTCTTCAACTATTTCTAGTCTACCATTTCATGAGTACCTTTTTTTTTTTTTTTAACTTCAGTGACTTCATGGTTTTTTATTTCTTAAATTTCTACTTGGTCTTCATCAAATCCACCTTTTCTTTTCCCATAATTTTCCCTTCTTACTTAATAATTTCTATTTCTTTTCTTATCTCTTCGAATAATATAAATATACCTATTTGAAACTCTTAGATTATTGTATTACCTACAGGTAGTAGGGTCTAAAGTTTAACATTTCTTGCATCTCTGACTCTTACACAGGACTCATTTGCAGTTGTTCATTTGCAAGTGTGATTCATCACATTTCTTTGTGATGCCCTTTTCATCGTAGAGTCTTATATTTCCTGGCCCTAGCTTCCTTCTCAAAACAGTACTTTCTCCCCATATGCACTTGGCCCAGAGGATCACCTGCTGCCTGGATTCCTGCCCTATACTCCTGGAGAGCCCCCTCTGGCCTCTGTCATGACTCCACCACTGAGCACTGTACGAACCACACCTGGGATTCCCAAAGCCTTTAATCAACATAGCTGAAGCTCCCAGTTGCTCCTCTCTGGATCCTACAGTAGGACTAGAATCTCACAGCCAATTCCTGGCACCATCTTCTTCTGCCATAAAAGAGCATTTATAACTTCTCCTGAACCTCTTTTTGGATGCTGAGTCTTTCCCGCATGCCTGCTTGAGCTTCCTTTCTTGCCTGAAAACTACACATAGCAAGGTGGAAGAGCTAGAGTCAAGTATGGCCCTCTCCCACTCTGCCCATGCCCCTACAGCAACCCCCACTACCTCTGCTACATTAGGCATGGGGCTCATGGCTGCAGTTGTCTGGCCACAGTTATCTATCTCAACAGTGCCCTTCATCCCGTACACGAGACCACCCTCATTTTCCTCTGTTGGCTCCAATTTACTTGAAGTTAAAAACTTAGTGTCAAAGGCACCAGGCTAAGCACTTGATGTACTTCTCCTCAGTCAGTGTTCACAGTTCTAGAAGGTCGGTATTATCATACCCATTTTGCAGATAAGGAAAATAAGACTTAGAGAGGTGAAGCCCTTCAGAGAGTTCACACAGCCCAAAAGTGTGAAAGCTCAGACTCAACCCAGGCCAGTGACTCTAAGTCCTTCACTGCCCTCTGCCCACATGGCCTTTTCCTTTGAAACATAAGCCAGGCACATCTCCCGCTCTAGAAAATGGGAAGTAAGTCTCTAGCTTTCTTCTAAGCTACTCTGCAGAGCATTTCAGGCACTGACTTCACAAATTTCTTTCAGCCACCAGGAATATGCAATCTTCATTAAATTAGCAAATGGCCCACAGAATAAAGACTGCATTAAAGTGGATCACGATGGGCCTTCAGCTTTTCCTAATGATGTTTCACGTGTCCCTCCTGCAGAAGCCAGTGTCAGGGTAAGAGGTGGCCAGATTTACTCGCATTTTTCACAGGAAAAGCCACGTAATACAATAAGATCTCAGACCTGTCAGAGAGTTTATCTGAGCACTATTTCCTGGAAGGGTGATTTTATAAGTTCTATTTACATTAAAATAACCTCCATCTCAACTCTCATGGCCACTTGCTATTGCAATTGACCAGGGACGTAGAGATGCATTACAACAGAAAAAAATCAGAGTGAATTTGGCTGATGCTAAATCTCCTGCTTTTACCCTTTCCCATAAGGGAGAAAAAATCCCCACAAAACTTCTTTTTAAATTCTGCCATGGCCAAGTTTGAATATGTGCACTGTCATCTCAGTCTCATGCATATTAACTAAGAATCCTAGAAGACATATCTCAGATTCTCTATGCTCACCATCTTCCTGGCACAAAGATAAACCTACTTAAACTGAGTAGTATTAATTGGATGCTAGAACCATCTCATATATTAAAAACATAAAACCCCCATACTCAAACACTCCTCAGTCCTCCTCATCCAATTTCCTAGTTTGGCTGCATATTTTACTACTTAGACTTGAATAAAGGCATATATTACTTTTTCAACTCTACCTCTGTCTTTGGTCCATGAGTAAGTTCAGGACAGGTCCACGTGTGACCAGAGGTCACCCACCAATGGCCCCACTCACTGGAGCCAGGCTGAATCTCATGCAGGTTTTCAGATGTGTTAGGCTTTCTCTTGCCTGCGGTCTGCCTCTCTGCTACCCCTCTGCCTAAAGCAGGACTTCCCACCTTTCTTCCCCTAATTTTAATAGACTCGTTAGCTAATGCCTACTCACCATGCAAATTTCAACTCAGGAAGCCTTTCCAGAGTCTCCTCTCTACTCCAGGCTAGGTCAATTGTGTTCGCATACCACCTGTGCTTCCCACCCTGCTGGCTCCATGAGGATACAGCACGGAAGCCTACCGCCTCTAAGATGATGGCTCTGGGTTCAACAAATATTAACTTCTCTGACTGGAAAAGTGACCTTGGATGAAGTCATGCTCTGCAGGACAGTTACAAATGGTACTACAAAGGATGAAAAGAAGGTGAGTTCTTCATCCAGGTCTAAGACTATATTATGGAGCACTCGCTGCGTGTCTTAAGCACATGCTGATGCTTACAACAGTACTTATTAAATCATCAAACAGCCATAGGTATGGTTATGCCCTTTCTAGAAGGGAAAACTGAGGTTCAGAGAGGTTAGGAACCTGTCCCCAGACGTCAGCAGTGGAGCCAGGTTCAGACCCAGGACTGACTCCAAACTCTCACACACTCCTCACATGCTGACTCTGAGTACCGATTAGTCCAGAAGTTTCCTACCACTCTAGTCAACCCAACGACTCTTGCACAGAGTCCCTGACACAGTTCCCCTTTTGGAATGTGTTTGTTGTATTATTTAAGATATTCAATTCTGCTAGAGAAAATCAGAAATACCAAGAAGAAGAATAAATGAAACAAGTACAGAAACAAATAGCTTATAAGACAGAATTAAGCTTATGAGGCAGAATTCATTAGATGGGTTAAGTATATGTAAAGTAGTAACATAGGGTGACATGTTAGCATAGATTAAATAGAGCATGTGTGTGCTGAGCTTAGAATGAGATGGAAAGACCAAGAAGTATCAAATATTTGAGACTCACCAAATATACATGAGGCACAGGAGTTTCCAAATAGTCATAATATATTCAATACACATGGGGCACTCAATATTTATGAGATCTGAAATCAGCCATTCATTGCTGACACCCATTCCAGCCCCACAAGTCCTCTGCCAAATGAAATCCAGGGCTGCTGGCAAGGTAAAGGGTGAGTTACAGCTATGGGCCAGGTGCTACTGCCCCTGCGTCTCCCAATAGAGCAAGTTCACTGTGTTGGCCCAGGCACTTGTCATCTGCCAAGCTCCTTGTTCAATCCAACTCTGATCTTGTAACCTAACCACCAGCAGGGAAGGCTGATGTAGCAAAGAGAGGTGAGGCTCTGCACTGCTCACTGCACTTTCTCTCTCTGAGCCCACATGGCAGTTTGTGGCCCTTCTCTTCTACTACCAATGAATTGGAGTTAGCATCTGACATGACACCTATTTGCCATCCTAAAATCTAAATTGTTGGTTCCCTCCTCTGGCTATAAATCAGAATCTTTGAAGAGCTTTTACAAAATACAGGTGTCTGAACTCTACCCATATGGATTCTGATTTCATCGTTCTGGGATGAGAACGAGGCATCGATAAATTTTAAAAGCTCTCCAGGTGATTATAATGAGTAGGCAGGATTGAAGGCCACTGGCTGAGATGATCACTATAGGAGCCTAATATTCAGTTACTCTGTGACCAGCTATTGGCATGAAGATGGCAGACATGATTGGGCAGGATGAGCCAAGCTCTGGTGGCAAGAACATTAGATTGAGTTCTGCATAATCCAGGAAGCATGGCCATTCTTCCCTGTTTGCATCCTCTCCTAAGTCCATTAACCAGCCACCCCACTCTTCTGGCTTCAAACTGTGTGTTTTTAATTAATATACTAAACTATGTGAATCGAGCACTTTAACTTGGTCCTTGAGCCTTTCTATTACATGAGCTTTATGATAGCCAGTCTTGGAGTTAGCATTATATGAAGATAATTTCCCATGGGATACCTTTGAGCAATTCTTTTCCCCTCAGATGATGCCCTCAACACCAGATTTACTAAAGCAAGCAACAGAATTGAAGTCAAGCCTCCTGTATTTCAGAATTATCTCAGTTACCTCTTCAAGCTTTCATTGACTCTAGATCTGTCAAATGAGAGTGCTAATCCTTCACTCACAGGATTATTGTTAAGGTTAAATAATGACAGAGGTAAAAATATTTTGCAAAACCATTGTCACTTGTATGGCTTTTTTTGTGACATGCAGACATAATATTTTTCTTTATATCTCAGCATTGAAAAAAATCTTAATTCCAGTCTTTCAGTGGCAAGCTTACTCTGACTTGGAAAAATGAGAGTCCTAAGGATTTAGCAGGATTGGGGATGTGTCCCAGGTCCTCATTCCCTCAGGGAGGCCACAGAGATGCTGCTCACAGCATTGGCACCATTGGGAAAAATGCCCACTCAGATCAAGGTACAGACCATTTCCATCTCTGGAAAGCTCCCTGGAGAGACACCGATTCCCAGCCAACACTCCACCCACCCAGATAACCCTATGCTGACTTGTATCACCACACGTTCATTTTGCCTCTTCTTGAATTCAACATCAGTGGGACTAGAAGGAATCCGATTCTTTTCTCCAGACTTCCTGCTCATGGCTCACCCAGGCAGGGCTCAGAAGCTGCAGCAGAGCTGAGCTGCAGTGGCTGAGAGACAACTGCTTGAACCCCAGCTGTGATCAATTATTGATTGCAAGGGTGATGTGCGGACAGGAATCCCGGTGCCCTTCATCAGGCTGGGCAGCCTTAGGCAGTGGACCCAGTGCAGCCTGTTAATAATTTTAACACATTTCACGTGCACGGTTTGTTTCACCTCTCAAATAAATTAATTATGGAGACTTTAAAGGATTTTCAGAGGGAATCTCATTACTAACTGTACATGCTGCCCTCCCAATCAATAGTCTTCATTTTTACTTAGCAAGTGGAAGAGAAAAAGGGGCTTTAAAAAAAAAGCTTCCATTTCATCATCTCCAGCCTTGGCATTTAATAAGTGCTCTGAAACATGCTCGAATTCTCAATTCCCTCTGTGTGAGGCTGGGCAAATTAATTAACCTCTCTGAGCATCACCTTTAGAATACCACCACCTTGAACGTCCATCACCCTTATTGCCCACATGAGAAACTCCTATTCATTCTACAAAACCCTACTGCATGCATAAAGGGCAGAAGTTTGACATGGTGATAAAATCACACTTTAGAGTCAGACAGTCCTCCTAGATTCAAATGTTGCTTCAGTTTACTAGCTAAGGTGACTATGGGCAAGTTACTTAAGCCTCAGTCTCCTCACCTACAAAATGGTATCAATACACATGAGTCACAGCTAGTTATGAGGAATAAGTGAGAGAATGCATGGAAAGCCACTTCGTACAGGCAGGGCTGGACATATAATATGTGCTCAATACCTATTGGTTGTTATTATTCATTTATTTATTCCACAGCTATGTAAGATAGACACCATGCTTAGGTACAAGCCTTCTATGACCCATTACCCCAATCCAAACCACCTCTCTTGACTGCATTACTTCTCTGCTTTATGCTCCTTCTAATAACATTTGGGTCACATTCTGTTTTATATTTAGTTGAGTGAGCTTTCTCCCTCTGTAAATGCTGAGCTTGAAGAGGGCAGGTACCAGTCTCAGTTTTGCATCCATAGAGCTTAGTAGGGTGTGTGGCCCACAGCAGACACTCATGTTGGTTGAACAGTTGGCATTTAAGGCCTCATAATACAGGCTGGTACATGGTGCTACAGGAGCATGGAAGGAAAAGAGCCCAGTATATAGCCGGGAGGCATGCAAAAGTGCTAGGGAAGGTGTCACCTAAGCCAAATCTTGAAGGATGAGTTGGAATTAGCCAAGATACAGAAGGGGAACTGCACAGCTGGAGAGGTCCCTGAAAAAATGTTGCCACAGGTCCTGAGTCCCAGCGCTCAGTGCCTGGGAGAGCAAAGCTGCAGAAGAGGCTTCTAACGTGCAGGGGCCTGTAGTCACAGCACCCAGGGTGCCCCTGGCAGCAGACACTCCATGAGCCTTCAGACTAGAGATGGAGGTGGAAGCCAGATCTTAGAGAATCTTGGTGTGTGCTAAGGAGCAATGAGGTTGCAGATGCTCCTCAACTTACAATGGGATTACATCTCAATAAACTCATCACAAAGTGAAAATACCCAACATTATAGCTTAGCCTAGCCTACCTGAAACATGCTTAGAACACTTACAGTAGCCTACAATTGGGCAAAATCATGAAACGCAAAGCCTATTTTTATAATAAATTGTTAAATATCTCATATAATTGACTGAATACTACACTGAAAGTGAAAAACAGAATGATTGTATGGGTACTCCAAGTATGGTTTCTACTGAATGCACATTACTTTCTCACCATTATTCACATTCAATTGAATATCCATTATACTCCTGTGATGTAACAGACACTAAGTTATGCACCAAATTACATCAAAAAATAAGTTGTAAAATGCCCCTGAAGTCAAGAAACTAGAGTATCTGGTAACCCTCACAAGAACTCTACAAAGTTGACAGAGATATCCCCACTTCACTAATGATTTTTTACTACATTTACTATAATTCCCATTGTACAAACAATTCCAAGTACAATTTTGCTTTGTAGGTTTTATGATTTAGTGGTAGAGCTTAGATAGCAAACTAAGTATTCTTTACTTTTAAACATACAAGGCACCCACTAAAAAAGTAAAAGTAGTAATAACACAATCCAGAACTGAACTGAACAGAGATTTAGCTATTTCTACATAAAGGTTTTTACCAATTCTTTTAAAAAGGAATTTTAGATAAATATCAAAAACCCACTGTCATATCTCTTGCACAAAAGTATGCTTATCCTAGCTGTATCCAGTTATTATTCCAAAGTGTGAGTATAGACATTCTCCACTGAACTATTTTATAGTCACCAGAGGACACCTTACATGTTATGATAGACAAAAATAATATTTTTAATAGCCACACTATAGAGTAGCATTAAGAACACAGACTCTAAAGCTAGGTTGCCTGGGTCGCAGTCTTGTGCTGCTTACCAGATGAGTGACCTTGTACAAGTTATTTATCTTGTCTATACCCCAGTTTTCTCTTCTGTAAAGTGGAGATGATGATGATTGTATCTCTCTAATAATCTGTTGAGTATTAAATGAGTTGATATGCATAAATCATTCAGAACAACATACTGCATATAGTCAGCACTATATGAGCATTAGCCAAAATTATTCTTATACCTAGATAATTTTTAGATCTCGATTGGGGTCCTGCCAGCATTACAGTCAAGATCCCAGTGCCCAGGAGTGATTGAATCAATCAGTAAATGAATGAATGGATGTTGCTTTCACAAAGGACATTTCTGGTAAGGGAGCAGCACATTGTCTTTGCACTAATTGGACAAATACTCTGACCACCCAGACATGCACATTAGCAAGTGAGTTCCTTGAACCATGAGATCTAAAGAGAACTCAGAAATCATTTTATCACCTACATAAAATCCAGTTCCAATTTTAAAATATCCTGTTCCTAAGAGCTTGACTCTAAGTTCACTTAACTCTGAATTAATATTTTAAACATTATTTTCTATAGTGCCTCCAAAGAATGAAGTGTCTACAGAAGAATAACTTTCAATTAATACTGAACAAGTAAAAGGTAACTAGTTAAGATCTTTTCCCTTACTTTATAATTAATGGCATGACTGCTTTGCTTTGGCAACTACAACTTACTATGGGAAAAAAAAAAAAAACAAGCTTCAGGGTTGGGGACTGGGAGAAGTGTGTGAAATATACAGTTCTACTTACATATTCAGTATTCTACAGTCTCTTCTCATTTTTCCCGAGGCTTTGTTTGGAAGCTTCTGCCTTTGCTCCATTTTCACCCAATTTGCTGAGAACAATGATTTTAGCCTTCTGAATTTGTTTTGCAAGGGAATTGAGACGTGAGCGTGTTGCAGCCTTTAGAAATATTTTAAAAAGAACCGTCTCTCAGCTGCTATCACGGGATTAAGGGAAGCTGGGAAGCTGCTCTGTTGGAGCTGCATGGAAGAGCTGGCGAACCAAGGGGCAAGGGGAAGGAATATTATAACTTAAAGGAGACAGGGAGAATGGAAAATGAAATTCTTCACTATTGGAGCATCACGGGTAGTTCAGAAAACCCCAGTTCTGATCCGGTACTTAGGTACCAGTAGACACAGTTGGTCTTGCCTACCTGGCATCCGTTCCGCTGTCTTTACTTCCCTTTGCAGAGTTCCTCATCTCTCACTCAGCTTGTAGATATCCAGTAGGACTGATCACTCTCATCCTTAGAATGACCATATAATTTCTCTTCAAAATTATGGCATTGTGAGAATAAAAGTTTTTAAAATTGTAATTATGTAATTTTTGAACTGTGTATTTAGTGACCAATAAATTGATTGGCTTATGAAATAGTCCTATTGAAGAACTGTTTTCAAAAATACATTTTTTCCAAAAAATAAAACATACACACAACCATTAGAGAAAAATATGAGGGGGGAAAGACGGACATCTAATTTTATTTATATTCATTTTCTGAACATCAGAAATAACAAGCAAAACAATTATTCTTCATATGTCATTAGATACTTGAATTTATTTCTCTCTCTTTTTTTTTTCTCTTGATACAGGATCTCACTCTGTTACCCAGGCTGGAGTGCAGGGGTCTGATCATGGCTCACTGCAGCCTCAATATCTCAGGCTCAAGCAATCCTCCCACCTTAGCCTCCTGAATAGCTGAGACTGCAGGTGTATGCCACCACACCCGGCTAACTTTGTGTGTGTGTATATAGAGATGGGATCTCACTACATTTCCCAGGCTGGTCTAGAACTCAGCTCAACCAATCCTCCCATCTCAGACTCCCAAAGTGCTGGGATTACAGGTGTGAGCCACCATGCCCCGCCCAATCGATTTCTTAACTATATCTGTCTCTAGTACAATATCAAGGGTATTTTCTGAAGAATTAATGATTTGATCATTTTTAATGTCTTCATAAAACTGCATGCACTGTGACACTGTTGAAAGCTTCAACTGACTCTCTTGTCTGTAGATTCAAACATTTCCCATATCTGATTGTTTGTAAGCAGTAAGGAAAAAAGTATGCCAGGCTGAAATGGGTTTTTTTTTCCCCCCTTCTTCTTTTTGTTTGTTTACTGTGGATATATTTTGGTCTTTTTTGTTTACAGATGAAACTCTTGGAATTCAAAATTAACATCCTTTCCAGTGAGCTTCTCACAGACACCAGAAAGTCTTAACCCCGTGTTCCACACTGTTCTGCTGTGCTTTGTCTGAATGAACCTTCATGAGCTGCTGCCATCCCATTTCATGCAGATTCTCTTGCACATCATTTCATTTGGGAAAACCAAGTCCTCGAGGATGGCAGCATGCATGGCTGTCAGAGTACAACTCCTGGGGTGCTTTTTCTTATTTTTTGCATGGCTTTTTGGAGTTGCCTTAGGCAGAATTCTCCTCTGAACAATAAAAACATTCTTCCCCACTGAACTTGTTCTCCAGTTCATGTACTAGCTGAACATGGATTTTCTGGAAAGATTCCTTTGAGGAACAGGAAAAAAGATGATGATAGCTTTCTGACCACCACCAACTTCAATTTCCTTGGCTGCCGTAATATTCAGCTCCCTAGGCTGAGCCTAAGGTCCAAGTTCATCTCCAGGTTCAGAAGTGCCTGGAAGAGCTACACTCAAATGTATTCAGTTTCTTGCAGATGGGCTTCACGATCTTGGCAGTTGGCCTGAACATGGCCTCCTTGCTGAGCACCGGCTTAGGAAGAGGCCCAGGGCTTACAAAAGCTTCTCAAATTCCAGCAGCCTGAAGAGATTTCTTTAAATCCAACATCAGCTTAATCATGAAAATTTTGCAGTTTTATAACTGAAACTGCATATGTTTAAAAATTATATTAAATTTGACAGGAAAGCTCTATTTTGATTCATAGAATAGCACAGCTTATTTGGATGCATTTCTGAATTATGTGTACAATTCAACCATTTCCATGTACAATTTTCCTTAATAGGTTTCAAATTTACTTTTAAAAAGTTGTTTTACATTGACATCATGTTGTTCCAAAAATGTATATGTATTATTGCCTTAAATAATTTTATCTTCAATGTTGACCTTTTTAACTTAATCTACAACATCCACAGTAATGTCAGATGTTTCACCGTGAATAGAACAAATTTCCAAATTTAGGGTTTTTTTCAATAATTGGGTAAAAAATGCAAGTCTTTATAGATATAAACTAATTCTAGCAGTTAGCTTTTCTATTTGAAGCATCTCAGAACATGAATATAAAGCTGGCACCCATTTAACTGTCTGCAAATTTTTTTTGGTGGAGTCAACACACTAACAGCTATTATATTACTTTTTGTATTGCAGAAGAAAACTTGGTATAAAAATGAGAAAATTTAATTTAGAAGAGGAGTAACTTGATCTAAAAGAAGAGTCATGCTTCACAGAAGTATAGGCAAAAGCACCTATGGCCACGCACACATTAATTTATCATTGTTAGCTACAATCTTAAAATAACTACCAACACTGGAAGTAGACCCTGATGTTCCCATAGACGTGTGCCTTCTGGTTTTCAAGTGGTCAGTGATAATATTATGCCTTCTCCCATTCCCATGATAAAAGTCAATAAATATCTTGTACAAAGTTAACCTTTATCATCAACTTTCTGCCTTTTTTTTTTTTTTTTTTTTTAAGAATGAGTCTCACTCTGTTGCCTAGGCTGGAGTCCGTGGTGTGATCTCGGCTTACTGCAACCTCCACCTCCTGGCTTCAAGCAATTCCTGTGCCTCAGCCTCCTGAGTAGCTGGGATTATAGGCATGCACCACCACACCCAGCTAAGTTTTATATTTTTAGTAGAGACAGGGTTTCACCATGTTGGCCAGGCTGATCTCAAACTCCTGACTTCAAGTGATCCAACCACCTTGGCCTCCCAAAATGCTGGGATTATTGGCATGAGCCACCGCACCCAGCCTATCATATCAACTTTCTTGAGAAATTAACATTCATTCCCTAGTTTTTCAACAAACAAGTGCATTTTTTAACTCATTGATGTTAAAATAATGTTAAAAATCATTGCAAAATAGAAAAATGTTACTAAACAATGAAATAAATAGTTGAAGATTTCACCACGCAATAATTGACAAAACTACTATGGCAAGAACATTCAGATTATTTTCTATTGTAACGTGAGATACTTGGAGGAAATAAGTGCACAGCATAGAGAATATAATGTGTACATTACAGTGTGGGCTCATTTCCTCCACATGCCTCACATACAGCTGACCTCTAGTTTCCATTTTTCCAAGTGATCCTGTCAGCTGGAGACCTGGCAGTCCCAGGCATCACACAGCACAAGCCACAGCCCTCTTTCTGGTACCATGGCCAGCCCAGGCAGCAGCAGCAAATACTTACCCCGCTACCACCTAAAACAAAAACAATTTGCAAGCCCAAGCTACTCTTCCCTGAGCATTTAGCTTACTGCCCTTAAGGACAGGTATTAGTTATTTAATGCCAGGGTCCAGACAAGAGAGTCATCATGGCTGGATGACTTTTAGATTTAGCTGTGAACTAAACACAAGTCTCTTCACTACATATGTTTCTCTCATATGACTGGAGGAGTCCATGGCAAAGGGTGGAAATACAAAGTAGAAGTCTACCAAACCCATTTCCATGTATTTTTAATATCACTATTAATAACATTTTATTAAAAATAAATCGGGGTAAAGGTTAAACCACCCAAGAAAGACAACAGGCACAAACTTACACCCTCTCCTACAAACCAAAGCACATGGTTCTCAGAGAGATAGCACCTCCTAGACTGGCCTATCAGAGTTCTGCAGCCCCCTGGCCACAGTGACTGGTTCCAAGTTGAACACATGGCTCTTGTTGAACCAATGAGAATCAGCTCCAGATCTTTTGCAAGGAACTTTTTTTTTTAAACAAAGTCTTGCTCAGTCACCCAGGCTGGAGTGCAATGGCTCAATCTCAGCTCACTGCAACCTCCACCTCCCGGGTTCATGCAATTGTCCCGCCTCAGTCTCCTGAGTAGCTGGGATTACAGGCACTCACCATCATGCCCAGTGTAGAGATGGGGTTTCACCATGTTGGCAAGACTGGTCTCGAACTCCTGACCTCAGATGATCCACCCACCTTGGCCTCCCAAAGTGCTGGCATTACAGGCGTGAGCCGACGCATCTGGCCAGGAATCTTTTAAGAAGCTGCTTCCTTTCCATTCAGATTTCTAAGCTAGACAGTTGGAAGTCATCTTGTCACCAAGTAGGAATAGCCTGCCTGAGAATTAGACCAACAAGGAGAAAGGCAGAGCCAGCTGGTTCCTGATAACATCAACTGAGCCCTAGGATCCAGCTGAGCCCGAAGTGGGTAGTCTTGTTCCTTGCTTCCCTGGAGCTTATTGTATACTTAGGAAAACAAATCCAAAAAGAAGGCCATTCACAATTTGAAAATGTCAATAATTGTTCACTAAAAGTCATTAGCAATTTTATAATAAAAATAATAGCATAGGCAGCGTATTTAACAGCATGGAAGGTCTGGGCTATGACAATGGGAAAAGACTGCATGGAGGAGGAGGAACTTAGCCAGACTTTGAAGCATGAGAAACAAGAGAAAGAAGAGGAGAGAGCATCCTAAGCAGGAAACAGCCTGAGCAAGGCCCAACACAGGAATGAAAATGCATTTGTTAAGCCATCTTACGATGTACACAGTGCTTTTCATAGTGCAGCTACAACTCCAGGCCCATTTTAAAGGCTTGAACAGTTGAAAAGGAGAAAGAGATGATCTGCTGGTCAACATATCTCAAATATTTATCTAGCAGGGATGGCTTAACATTCAGAAGTCAATCAATTTAATACATCACATAAACAGAATTAAAAACAAAACCATGTGATCATCTAAATAGAGGCAGAGAAAGCATTTGAAATCCAGCATCCCTTTATGATAAAAACTCTCAACAAACTAGGCATAGAAGGAACCAACCTCAAAATAATAAAAGTCACATATAACAAATCCATAGCCAACATCATCCTAAATGGGGAAAAGTTGAAAGCATTCCCTCTGAGAACAGGAACAAGACAAGGATTTCCACTTTCACCACTCCTGTTCAACATAATTCTGGAAGTTCTAGCCAGAATAATTAGGCAAGAGAAAAATAAAGGGCATCCAAATTGGAAAAGAGGAAATCGAACTATCACTGTTTGCAGACAATATTATTGTATATCTAGAAAATCCTAAAGAGTCCCCCACAGAATCTTAGATTTGATGAATGAATTCAGTAAAGGCTCAGGTTACAAAATCAATGTACATAAGTCAGTAGCACTGCTATCCACCAACAACAACCAAGCTAAGAATCAAATCAAGAGCTCAATCCCTTTTTACAACAGCTGAAAAATAAAATTAAAAAGTAAAGTAAAATACCTACACATATACTTAACCAGGAGATGAAAGACCTCTGCAAGAAAAACTACAAAACACTGCTGAAAGAAATCATAGATGACACAAACAAATGAAAATGCATCCCATGCTCATAGATTGGAAGAATCAATATTATAAAAATGACCATACTACCCAAAGCAATCTACAGATTCAATGCAATTCCCAACAAAATACCAACAGCATTATTCACAGAATTAGAAAAAACAATCCTAAAATGTATATGGAATCAAAAACGAACCCAAATAGCCAAGGCAATACTAAGCAAAAAGAACAAATTTGGAGGCATCACATTACTGAACTTCGAATTATACTACAATGCTATAGTTATCAAAATAGCATGATACTGGCATAAAAGTAAGCACATAGACTAATGGAACAGAATAAAGAACACAGCTATAAAGCCAAATATGTCCAGCCAACTAATCTTTGACAATGCATGCAAAAACATAAGACCGGGGAATGGATACCTTATTTAATAAATGGTGCTGGATAAACTGGCAAGCCACATATAGAAGAATTAAACTGGATCCCTATCTGTCACCTTACATAAAAATCAACTCAAGATGGATCAAAGACTTAAATGTAAGACCTAAAACTATAAAAATTCTAGAAGACGACATTGAAAAAAACTCTTCTAGACATCAGGCTAGGCAAAGAATTCATGACTAAGACCCCCAAAAGGAAATGCAATGAAACCAAAAATACCTAAAGGGGACCTAATTAACTAAAAAGCGTCTGCACAGTGAAGGAAATAATCAGCCAAGTAAACAGACAGCCCACAGAGAAAATATTTGCAAACTACACAACTAACCAAGGACTGACTAGTATCCAGAATCTACAAGAAACTCAAACAAATCAACAAGAGGAAAAACCAATAATTCCATTAAAAAGTGGGCAGAGGACATGAATAGACAATTCTCAAAAGACATACAAATGCTCAACAAACATAGAAAAAAGTGTTCAGCATCTCTAATCATCAGGGAAATGCAAATTAAAACCGCAATGATATACCACCCTACTCCTGCAAGAATGGCCATTATTAAAAAGTCAGAAAACAATAGATGTTGGCGTGGATGCAGGAAAAAGGGAAGGCTTATACACTCCCTGTGGGAATGTAAATTAGTACAACCTCTATGGAAAGCAGTATGGAGATTCCTCAAAGAGCAAAAGTAGATCTACCATTTAATCCAGCAATCCCACTACTGGGGATCTACCCAGAGGAAAAGAAGTCATTATATGAAAAAGACACTTGCACACACATGTTTACAGCAGCACAATTCACAATTACACAGGTATGGAACCAACCTAAGTGGTCATCAACTATTAAATGGATAAAGAAAATGTGGTATAGACACACCATGGAATACTACTCAGCCAGTAAATGGAATGAAATCATGTCTTTTGCAGCAACTTTGATGGAGCTAGAAGACATTATTCTAAGTGAAATAACACAAGAGTGGAAAATCAAAACCTGTATGTTCTCACTTATAAGTGGAAGCTAAGCTATGAGTGTGAAAAGGCATATAGAGTGATATAATGGATGTTAGGGACTCAGAAGGGGGAAGGTGGGGGGGGTAGGAATAAAAAACTACATATTAGGTACAATGTACACTACTCGGGTGAAAGGTGCACTAAAATCTCAGAATTCACCACTATATGATTCATCCATGTAACCAAAAACCACTTGTACCCCAAAAGCTATTGAAATAAATGAGGTAATGAGGAGAAATAAACTAAATAAAAAATTCAGAACTTTGAATTGTGTGTGTGTGTGTGCGTGTGTGTGTGTGTGTTACCTCGTGCGCCAAAGTAACTCTCCGGGATGCCATGCAAAAAAAAAAAAAAAAAACAAAGAAGAAGAAAAGATCTTTGGCATTTTTTTTGCTTCTCACTCTGTTGCCCAGGCTGAAGTGCAACAGCACCATGTCGGCACACTACAACCTCCGTCTCCTGGGTTCAAGCAATTCTCCTGCCTCAGTCTCCCAAGTAGCTAGTATTACAGGTGCCCACCACCATGCCCGGCTAATTTTTCTATTTTTAGTAGAGATGGGGTTTCACCATGTTGGCCAGGCTGGTCTCAAATTCCTGACCTCAGGTGATCCGCATGCCTCAGCCTCCCAAAGTGCTGGGATTACAGGCATGAGCCACCGTGCCCTGCCTATCTTTGGTTTTTAAGAAACTTAAAGGCACAGGTGAGTGCGTGAGACACAAACAGAGGAAGCATGAGGGCTGCACTTGCTTTATAGTAACTCACTTATGTGATAACTAGCCTGCCTGTGCAAGAAGGACATTAATACATTCATGAGGGCTCCACCCTCATGACCCAATCACTTCTTATCAAGCCCCACCTCCCAATACTGTTGCATTTGGGGATTATGTTTCCAACACATGAACTTTTGGGGGACACAGTCAAACTATAGCAGTGTGATTCTGGCTTTAACTGCAGTTTCCCTCGTTAGAGAACTACTGAATCTTTAGGGAAAGAAACGTTTCAGTCCTGATCCAATTGTGTGTGTTCCTTTGAAGTCCCCTGTTTACTGACATATCAGGCTACCTTGCACCATGTTTCACTGGCTAACTGAGGGGAGTTCTCTGTTTCTCTGCCACTGCTCAAAGGCTTCATCATCATCTACATTTCTAAGTAGTAGTTTCTATTACCGCTCATTTGATACCTCATAGATCTGTGCATTGGTGGAACTTATGGAGGCTCATATTTCTCCAATTATATCCCATAAAATTTCCTGCTGCTGCAGCCTCTTTCTCTCAGCTGTGAGGTTAAGGACTACATCAAAAATGGGTTTTAGTAAAAAGCAAACAATTTCCAAACTGTTCTTGAAAGTTTCCCAACATTTTGAAAGGGAAAAAAAAAAACAAATCTATTATTACTTACTGGGTTGTGCATCAACTATCCCCCTACCATCTGCCAAGGTCAGGGTTTTGTTTTCTAACAATATATTGCCCACTTATTAGGATGATAGTAATTAATAGTAAATGCCACTTAAATGATAGAAACAGTAAATGCCATGGAAATCCACAAAAGAGCACGCTCACTTCCTGGGTAGACTTCCATTCATTTGTTCACTTATCTATTCAATGAATATTTATTGATAACCTACACACCAGGCACTGAGCTGGGCACTGACATGACCTCTGCCACTGTGGAGCTTTTAGAGGCCTAGAGAAAATAGTCACACAGGTATGGAGATAACTACAAAGTGTGGTAAGTGTAATGCAAAAAAATGTGCAGAGAGCTATGAGAAAAAAATAAGATGGGAGTAACGTTTAATTTGGATTTGAAGAGAAAGTAAGATTTAATTGGGCTATAGGCAATAAACAAGATTTATTATGATCAGAGTCTGAACAACAAAGAAAATTATTGAGCATTGAGGCCTCTCAAGAGAGACTCAAATAATTGAAGACAATTATGACGATTTCTAGGTCCCAGCAGGTGGTGACCCCTAACAGGTCAGGGGACTATGGTGTCCCAAGATGAGCCCCTCTCAGAACCTTGGACCATCTCTCTCTTCTGACACAGGTTTGACACTCACCTCCTGCTCAGATTCACTCCCACCAGTGGAGTACCCCAAACTGTGATGTTGGGAAAGCTTTAATTGTTTCGGTGATGAAATGGGGAAAGTTCCCTCATCCCCCTGGCAGGGCGTGCGATGGGGAAGTGGCTGGATTCTTCGGCGCCCCACTGCTCAAACCCCTAGAGGGAGCATGTAGACGGGCCAGTTGTGGGGCTCCGACCCCACAGCAGCCCCTAGAGGTGAATGTTGACAGCTCCTGAGGCCCAACGGGCATGTGTTACAGGGTGGTCTTTTAATTTAGCC
This sequence comes from Cacajao melanocephalus, assembly GCA_963573385.1. Taxonomy (NCBI): domain Eukaryota; kingdom Metazoa; phylum Chordata; class Mammalia; order Primates; family Pitheciidae; genus Cacajao; species Cacajao melanocephalus. The sequence continues at coordinate 26,611 of CAUYLG010066456.1, forward strand.
ATCTGTAAGCGGCTTGTGTTAGTCAGCTCAATTAGATGCTCTGCCTTAACACAAGGACAGAGGGCTTTCTGTATCCCAGGATTTCTTGCCTTGGTGTATTGGAAGAACCAGAGGACACCTGGGCTTGGAGAATGAGTGCAAGGTTTTATTGAGTGGAAGTAGCTCTCAGCAGATGGTGGAGCCAGAAGGGTGATGGAGTGGGAAGGTGGTTTATTGTTTTTCTGGAGTCGGGCCAGGGCTCTCCTCTAACCACCCCAGCCAAACTCTGAGCTTTTCCACTGGTCAATGGCCAGCTGGCGTGCTCTTCCTCAGGCAGGCTCCCCTTGACACCCTCTCAATGCCCAGCCACTTGTGTGTTCTTTCGCTAATGTGTTCCTCTTTACTTCCAGCCACATGATGTGTCTCTGCCTGCTAGGGTCTCTGGGATTTTGTTGTTGTTTCTCCGAGATGGAGTCTCGCTCTGTCACCCAGACTGGAGGGGAGTGGCAAGATCTCAGCTCACTGCAACCTCCGCCTCCCAGGTTCAAGCAATTCTCTGCCCTAGTCTCCCAAGTAGCTGGGATTACAGGATCCCGCCACCATGCCCAGCTAATTTTTGTATTTTTAGGAGAGACGGGGCTTCACCATCTTTGCCAGCCTGGTCTTGAACTCCTGACCTCATGATCCACCCACCTCGGCCTCCCAAAGTGCTCAGATTACAGTTGTAAGCCACTACTCCTGGCAGTCTCGGAGGGTTTTATAGGCACAGGATGGGGGTGTGGCAAACCAGGGTGGTCTTGGGAAATGCAATATTTGGACAGGAAAACAGAAATGCCTGTCCTCACCTAGGTCTGCGAGCACAGGCCCAGGAATGGAGACCTAGCCAGGACCACACCTTTCCCTTCCCAGCACTTCCCTGCCCTGCCCTGCTTCTGTATCAGTGACAGTCTTTGGGTACACAAGTGGTTCCACCCAGGGTCCTTGTGCACCAGCACAGGAGTGAGTAATAAGAGAAGTCTTGAAGAGAGCCTCATTTGGTCAGTCACTGAGCCCAATTGGTCAGTTACTAAGTAATGATCCCAGTGCTGTTTAACCTGCTGTTGAATTCATGGGAAAGGATTAGTCAAGGCTGCCATTTTCTCCTCCCAGGACCAGCAGAGGGTCAAACAGGAAGGGGGCAATGAGCATCAGATCTTAAATCTAAAATTTTCCCTCAGTAACCCTACCTTCAATTAAACCAAATGTACAGTGTCTCTTTACTGCAGGATTTCTCCATGTCTTTTAATGCCTTTGTTTATTGTGAATTTCTAGGAAAGGAGTGTTTTATGCAGTGTTTTCTAATCTTTTATGACCACTGTGACAGGCTGTAAAACTGTTTGCCATGCTTCCAGTGTCTCTTGCTAAAAGAAGAATATACATCTCTACACTGATGAACTCAAGTGAAACGGGCAGAAGTGATACATATCACTTACTGTGGTCATGCCTTGGCAAAGCTTTAAGAGCCAGCTCATGGCTCCTCTTGTCTCTTTCTTCTGCCATGGCAGTCATCAGTATTCCAGAAGCAGCCTAGTCCACATATAGGGTCCTGGAGTGAAGACGACTTATAACAAACTTGCAGTCATTGCACCATGGCAGGTTGTATGCACTGTAGGAGATTGGTCAGAGTGGTGGGAGAAACTACAGGGAAAGGAGCAGGCTTTCTGAAAGGTCAGAGGCTCTGCAAAGCCCTGGGGGAGAACAGCTGAAGGCAGCTGTTCTATAACCCTGAGGCAGAGGGCAAGGAGTAGGTACAAGGGAGTGTAGAGGAATTTATCTTATACAGGCTTATTGACCAGGAACTGATCTTTGATCATCTGAGCTGGATGTTCCCTGAAAGGGGAACAATAAATGTTAATTAGCTGCAGATTGTTTTCGCTCCAGGTTTTTGGTATTATGCTTGGACTGAATAAAAGCAAGCAACTCCAGCTTCTCAGGTCTGCTGCACTTTGGCCACTAGAGTCAGGCAGTCCCCTAGCTGCTCTTACACTGCATACCTGTGTCCGAGTATTCATTTTATCCATCAGTGAGCCAGGGTCTGTGGGACAGACCCAGCAATGCACAAGAAATAGGTCCTCATAGTTTAAGCTGCTGCAGTTCTATAGTCATTCATCATCATAGCATAACTAGCCTGGCAGTTCTCAAAGTACAGTCTTCAAACTCCTGTGGGTCCTCAGACTCTGTCATGGTATTCATTAAGTCAAAACTGGTTTTTGTTTTGTTTTGCTTTGTTTTGTTTTGCTTTGTTTTGTTTTGTTTTGTTTTGTTTTGTTTTGATATGGAGTCTCACTCTGTCACCCAGGCTTGAGTACAACGGTGCAATCTCTGCTCACTACAACCTCTGCCTCCCGGGTTAAAGCAATTATTCTGCCTCAGCCTCCCGAGTAACTGGGATTACAGGTAAGTGCCACCACATCTGGCTAATTTTTGTATTTTTAGTTTTTGTATTTTAGTTTCATCATGTTGGCCAGGCTTGTCTTGAACCCCTGACCTCAGTTGATCCACCCACCTCGGCCTCCCAAAGTGCTGGCATTATAGGCATGAGCCACTGTTCCCAGCTAAAACTGTTTTTGCAATAATACTGAGACATCATTTGCCTTTTTCATCATGTTGGCATTTACATTAATGGTGTGAAAGTAATGGTGAGTCGCCATCTATTTGTGTTGCTATAAAGGAATATCTAAGACTGCATAATTTATAAAGAAACAAAAGTATATTTGGCTTACGGTTCTTCAGGCTGTACAAGAAGCATGACACCAGCATCTGCTTCTGGTGAGGGTCTCAGGCTGCTTCTACTCATGGTGGAAGGAGAAGGGGAGCTGGCATGTGCAGAGATCACATGGCCAGGAAGCAAGAGAGAGGGGAGGGGCCCATTTTTTTTTATAAATAACTAGCTATTTCAGGAGCTAACAGAGTGAGAACTCATTCATCTCCCACCCAAGGAAAGCCTTGACTTATTCATGAGGGATACACTCTTATGACCCAAACACCTTTACTGCATCCCACCTCTAACACCAGGGATCAAATTTCATTATAAGGGTTGGAGAGTCAAATATCCAAATGATACCAGTGGGTAAAATGGCTGGTCCTTATCACAAGTCACAGTAGAATACCAAACTGCTTAATAGCCATTGTAGTTTGCTCCCCCCACATGCAGTCATAGTTTTTTTAAATGCAAGTTCTTGCCAGGAACAGTGATTCATGCCTATAATCCCAGCACTTTGAGAGGCCAAAGCAGAAAGATAGCTTGAGTCTGGGAGTTTGAGACCAGCCTAGGCAACATAGCAAGAGCCCATCTCTTCAATAAATAAAAAATTAGGCAATGGTGGTGCATGCCTGTAGTCACAGCTACTTGGGACACTGAGGTGGGAGGATCACTTGAGCCTGGGAGGTTGAAGCTGCAGTGAACCATGATTATGCCATTGCACTCCAGCCTGGGTGACAGAGCAAAACCTTGTCTCCAAAAATTGAAAATTAAAATCAATAATAAATAAATAAAATGCAAGTTTTTCCTTATTACTTAAAGCAACAGAAAAAAGACTAATTTTTTAAATCTCACTTTTGAGTACACATCTTAATATTCTTTGTGATGAAATATAACATAGACATAAAGCTCTTTCACTGCATACCAAAATACTATGGTTTGTCATGAGAAAAAAAAATGCTTATGATTGTTTGAGCTACAAAATGAATTAGCTACTTTTCCACTTATAAAAAATTTCTTATTTATAAGGATGACTGACAGACAAATTACAGTAATTCAGACTTAATTATTTGGCAAACATATTCTTTCCAATGATAAACTTGGGATTTTCAAGTGAATCTTAGCATTTTAGAAAACTTGTATCTGCCACTGTGAGCTTGATACCTGCTAATACTTAAATATTTTTTCCTAATAAGATCAGTGGTAATGTGAATGAATGTGGGTTTTCTCATGTTATATAAGAAAATGTGGGTCAGGTGTAGTGGCTCACGCATGTAATCCCAGCACTTTGAAAGGCCGAGGCAGATAGATCACTTGAGGTCAGGAGTTCAAGACCAGCCTGGCCAACATGGCAAAATCCTGTCTCTACTAAAAATACAAAAATTAGCTGGGTGTGCTGGCACACATCTGTGATCCTGGCTACCAGGAGGCTGAGGTGGGAGAATCACTTGAACCTGGGAGGCAGAGGTTTCACTGAGCCGAGATTTTGCCACTGCACTCTAGCCTGGGCAACAGAGTGAGACTCCATCTCAAAAAAAAAAAAAAAGAAAGAAAGAAAGCAAAAAAGAAAACTAACAAATTAGGCCTCATGGAAGCATACCTCAAAATAATAAGAGCCATCTATGACAAGCCAACAGCCAACATCATACTGAATGGGCAAAAGCTGGAAGCATTTCCCTTAAGAATATGAATAAGACAAGAATGCCCACTCTTACCACTCCTATTCAGCATAGTACTGGAAGTCTTAGCAAGAGCAATCAGGCAAAAGAAGGAAAGAAAAGGCATCCAAATACAAAAAGAAGTCACATTATCTCTTTTTTCTGACAGTATTATTCTGTACCCAGAAAACCTAAGAGCACCACAAAAAGGCCCCTAGAACTGAAAAAGGTATTTCGGTAAAGTTTCAGGATACAAAACCAGGGTACAAAAATCAGCAGCATTTCTATACACCAATAATGTTTAAGCTGAGAGCCAAATAAGAACACAATCTCATTTACAATAGTCATAAATAAAATAATAAAATAAAAAATAAAATACCCAAGAATACATCCAACCAAGGAGATGAAAGATCTCCACAAGGAGAAATACAAAACAACGCTGAAAGCAATAGTAGATGATACAAATGGAAAAACATTCCATATTCATGCATTGGAAGACTCAATATCATTAAAATGGTAATGCTACCCAAAGCGATCTATAGATTCAATGCTATCCCTATCAAACTACCAAAATCATTTTTCACAGAATTAGAAGAAAAAAACTATTCTAAAATTCATGTGAAACCAGGAAAGAGCCCAAACAGCCAAACAAAAACAAAAACAAACAAACAAAACAAACGAAGCTGAAGGCTTCACATGACCTGTTATCAAACTAGGCTATAAAACTGCAGTAACCAAAACAGCATAAGACTGCAGTGTACGAAAACAAATACATAGACCAATGGAGCAGAATAGAGAATCCAGAAATAAAGTCACATATCTACAACCATCTGATCTTTGACAAAGTCAACAAAAATAAACAATGGGGAAAGGACTCCCTATTCAATAAGTGATGCTGAGCTAACTAGGTAGCCATATCCAGAAAAATGAAATTGAACCCCTACCTTTCACCATATACCAAAAAATTAACAAAAGATAAATTTAAAATTTAAATGTAAGACCTCAAACTATAAAAATCCCAGGTAGGCTGGGTGTGATGGCTCACACGTGTAATCCCAGCACTTTGGGAGGCCGAGGTGGGCAGATCACCTGAGGTCAGGAGTTCGAGACCAGCCTGACCAACATGGAGAAATTCCATCTCTACTAAAAATACAAAATTAGTTGGACATGGTGGCACATGCCTGTAATCCCAGCTACTCAAGAGGCTAAGATAGGAGAATCACTTGGATCCAGGAGGCGAAGGTTGCGGTGAACCAAGATTGCGCCATTGCACTCCAGCCTGGGCAATAAGAGTGAAACTCCATCTCAAAAAAAAAAAAAAAAAAAAAAATTCCAGACAAAAACCTGCGATTTTCCATACCCTTCTCAACATTAGCATTGGCAAATATATAATTTATGGCTAAGTCCTCAAAAGCAACCACAACAAAACCAAAAATATACTTTACAGAGTAAACAGATGACCTACAGAATGGGAGAAAATATTTGCAAACTATGTGTCCAACAAAAGTTTAACATCCAGGATCTGTAAGGAGCTTAAACAATTCAAAAAGAAAAAAAAAATATATATATATATATATGTATATGAGGATATATATATGTATATGAGGATATATATATATGTATATGAGGATATATATATATATATAAACACACACATATAGTGGGCAAATGTGGGGGAGGGGTATCCGTCATTACCGAGGCAGTCCACCACTATGGAGATAGTCTGCCATTGCTGAGGCAGCCCGCCGTTACAGAGAGAGTCTGCCATTATAGAGGTGGGCCGCCATTGCCAAGGCAGTTCTAACTATACCCATATAAACAGGACTGCAGGGAAGTTCACACGGCAGCTGGGTGGAGCCCACAGCTGCTCAGCAAAGCCTCTGCAGGCAGACAATGACTAGGCTGCCTCCTGGCTGGGCAGGACAGCCCTGAAAAAAGGCAGCAGCACAACAGAAACTCATAAATAAAGCCCTAAATCCCCAGGACAGGCCACCTGGGGAAAAAAAAAAAGGAGTTTATGAGTTCTGCTGCAGCAGACTTAAACGTACCTGCCCAGCAGCTCTGAATGAAGAATGGAGCTCACAGCTCAGCACATGAGCTCCAATAAAGGACAGACTGTCTCCTCAAGCAGCTCCCTGACCCCCGTATATCCAAAGAGTCACCTCATAAAGGAGAGCTCAGACTGACATCTGGCAGCTATCCTTCTGGGACAAAGATGGCAGAAGAAGAAACTGGCAGCAACCCTTACTGTTCTGCAGTAGCTGCAGGTGATCCCCAGGCAAGCAGGGCCTAGAGTGGACCTCAGCAGTCCTACAGCAGAGGGGCCTGAATGTTAGAAGGAAAACTAAGAAAGAGAAAGAAATAACTTCATCATCAATAAACTGGATGTCCACTCAGAGATCCAATCTGAAATGATTCCCCAGACAAGCAGGGCCTGGAGTGGACCTCAGCAGTCCTACAGCAGAGGGGCCTGAATGTTAGAAGGAAAACTAAGAAACAGAAAGAAATAAATTCATCATCAACAAACTGGACGCCCACTCAGAGACCCAAACTAAAAGTCAACAACTACAAAGACGACAGGTGGATAAATCCACAAAGATGGGAAGAAACCAGCTCAAAAAGGATGAAAACACCTGAAACCAGAACACCTCTCCTCCTACATGGGATCACAACTCCTCACGAGCAAGGGAACAAGGCTGGATGGAGAATTAGTGTGATGAATTGACAGAATCAGGCTTCAGAAGGTGGGTAATAAGAAACTTCTCTGAGCTAAAAGAACATGTTCTAACCCAATGCAAAGAAACTAAGAACTTTGAAAAACGGTTTGATGAAATGCTAATGAGAATAAACAACTTAGGGAGGAATATAAGTGAAATTGATGGAACTGAAAAACACAACATGAGAACTTCGTGAAGCATGCACAAGTTTCAACAGCCAAAATGACCAAGCAGAAGAAAGGATGTCAGAGGTCGAAGATCAGCTCAATGAAATAAAACGAGAAGGCAAGATTAGAGAAAAAAGGGTAACAAGGAATGAACAAAGTCTTCAAGAAATATGGGACTATGTGAAAAGACCTAATTTACGTTTGATAGGTGTACCTGAATGTGACGGAGAGAATGAATCCAAGCTGGAAAATACTCTTCAGGATATTATCCAGGAAAACTTCCCCAGCCTAGCAAGGCAGGCCAATATTCAAGTCCAGGAAATACAGGAACACCACAAAGATATTCCTCAAGAAGAGCAACCCCAAGGCACATAATTGTCAGATTCACCAGGGTCGAAATGAAGGAGAAAATACTAAGGGCAGCCAGAGATAAAGGTTGCGTTACCCACAAAGGGAAGCCCATCAGACTCACAGCAGATCTCTCAGCAGAAACCCTACAAGCCAGAAGAGAGTGGGGGCCAATATTCAA